>UZAE01012471.1:0-40146 GCA_900617975.1 Rodentolepis nana | reverse complement strand
GGGGGGGGTTAGTGGGTGTAAAGGTAGGCATGAAACGCGGTAGCATGCATTTTTTCTTGAAGTGATGCACTCTACGCGTTTTTTTGGTTCCGTAGTGAATGATCAAGACATTTTTCTGAAGTTATGAGTAACTGTTTATTTTATTCCAATCCAACCATCTCACCTTCCAGCACCTCGAAATACTATTTCTAAATCTGATATTATTTTATTGGAATATAGATTTCTACTGAAATTTTGTTAGTAAGCTTAATTTATTTTAAATAACATTTTTAAAATGGGAGTCGATTTTAAAATAGCTATTTATAAAATAGAAACCAGTTAAGCGACGCGCTCTTCGAAGGAGACAACCAGAAGAAGAGACTTCTAGTGAAGAAGAAGTCGAAGAAGAGGACTTCGATGATTTGGATACGTCTTCCTCATCGACATGTGAGGAGGCCGTTTATGATACGGGTACGGGCAGTGTAATGAATTCCGATTCTATCGTGTTTTGTTACGAAGGTCCACCACGACCCATTCAGTTGTCCTGCATTGAGGAAGCCAGCTGTCTCTCAAACAGTCTCGACTCACCCACTGGGCTTGAAGACATTGTTATTCACTATAACGACGATGATATGGATGAACTAAATGGCAATAAATCAGGAGATGAAGGCCTGATTGAGTCAAATGAAATTCAAGTGGAATCCTCATTCAAATCAAAGTCGTCAAATGGTTTTGAGGCATCTCAAAATAATGGAGAAAGAAAATTAATCGATAACAGTAAGTCATTAACTATGCAGTGAATGGATGATATTTTAAAACGAGATCTGCCATTCAGTTTATTTTGCTCATCAAAGAGTCGATAATGAAGAATTAATTTCGACGCACATCAATGCTTTGAATACTCGTTCACACTGGTTCATTGCTCATTAAGATAGAGATTACTGAACTACGAAACGATTTTCTCGGTTCAGGATTGGCACAGTTTGAGAACTATTTAATTATAACCACTATTTAAATATAATTTTTAATTATAACGACCTAATTGGTTAGTGAACTAAAGCAATAAATAGCTTAAGCGGAAACTCATTACTTGTTGGCTTATTTTGTATTTTAATTTTGTAAATAAAAGGTGTCAAAAACCATTTCAGTGTATGGAATTATAATGATTGTGAGTGGTTATTCGAACAATAAATGAATAATTCAAGTACTTTTACGCCTATTTAGCAAATTAGCGTAAGTTAAGTGCCCATAGTGCTTTACAACATTCCATTTGACAGCTAGAAGAAGGAAATCCGATCCAGGTAATTGGATTTCTTCCCCACTTCATGTCAAACGCAGATTGGAGAGCACATACTAGCTGCTTGCATCCTTGAATAAATCTCTGGCACTCCTTCGAACCATTCAGAATTTGATATTTTACTCCTTTTAGGCTCCATGAGATTCATTTCAGGATCGAAGTTACCATTCAGACATATCGTTATATTCTAAAATCATCGAGTACCAGGACATTTGAATTCATTAGTGCTCCTTATAACCATATACAGAGATTTCTAGGATAATTTAATTCAATTTTCTTCATGCAAGTACATTCAGTTGGCACGATCATTTTATATGTCCAAAATCCATGATCACTCTAATTATAGAATCGATTAGTGCAAATTTCCCAACCTACATTCTCATTCATACTTGTAAGGTCTAAATTATCTATGTCATACCGATAGTCTTTGAGAAAACTTAAATTACCAATTAAAAAGGAATAATTTTACTTCGTTTAAGCCTGCGGAAAAGTTGATAGCATTACTATGATTTATGTTCCTAAACATCAACTAAGACATTCAAATTTAATCTAGCCCCATAGACTCTTTTAAAAGGTAAATTTAGAATATTGCCCTCAATTTCTATTTAAATCAGACTGGATTGTACACTTCTAGTTATATAGACAGCGAATTTTGTACGTTTTGTGACATTTTTAAGAAATATTTGTCAAATTATTCTGGTCTGAAAAAAATTTGTTCAACTACATTTTCGTTTTCGATTTATATAAGAAAGCTGTTATTCAAAGTGGTCAGCCAATCAGTGGTGAGCTAAGCACAAACAACCAATGGCATTCATCAGCCAATGGGAGTTTTGGATCATATGTTATTATGACTGGCATTAGATTAATCCGGCATTATTTAAGAGGTTGGTAATGTTTAGATCATCAAAAAGTTATCCAGCCCACCCCCTGGATATTCCTGAAGGTAGCGTTAGACGCCGTGGTTACCGTCATCACGTTTCTGCCACTGAAGAATGGAATTATGACAATAATGAAAGAAATCGGTCATTTGGTAAGCCGTTAAGTGATTTTATCTTTAATTTGAATCAAGGGATGGATGCCATATATCGTTCTCTTATAAATATACTATTTTTTTACATATAATGAATAAATTAAATTGCAGTCTCTGAAAACGCACAATATCTATTTTGCAATAAATGTATTCCTTTTAATTACTTAATTAATTTTTGCGTAGCCATTAATTTGATAATATTGGCACTTAATTTTTTTGTAGGTCATAAAGATAAATTACATTAGCCTATGGGAGTTCAAGCAAATTATTGAGATAGACAAAAGAGAGTGACATTCGAATATCGATTCAAATTATTTTTGTGGCTAAAATCTGTACATGAAAATGTCAACGATGATTTACTCAATGTAACTGTATTTTTTGAAGTACTTGTGCAAACAACGGATTGAATTTATACATTTACACCATAATTTCATTGATTTATTTCTATTTTTAAACAAGATGGGAAGTTGAAAATGAATGTTCCTAACGTTTTCGATCTTTATGAATCACAAGACCATTTACTTTCGGGTTAGTTCAATCTTACTAGCATATTATTCATGAACCCTTGAGAGTACAGATTTTCGAAATAATTCCGATTTAAACATGGACTGTTTTGAGTTTCCGGTCTAAATCTAAGTGAATTTTTTTGTAAGTACCTGTGATAATAATTACCATTATATGAAGGAAATACTTTTTAAAAAGATTAAAATGATATAGAGGACGTTCAGATATTATTACTAATGCTCACGATAAATTAGAATTTCAATTTGCAACGATTTTAGGAAAAACAGTTGTGGCCGTGTACAATTTGAAAATACAATCTTGTTGTCAAAGAGCCCTACTTTACATGAGCAGTCGATTCTTCCAGTTATTCTTTTTCCTGCGACGTGTTTTATGATCTCATTTTTCCGATTTCAGGCTATATGCCTTCACCTATTTGCTTCTTCTTGAAGCTAAAATTAGATTTTCAAGTAGATTTTCCAACATAATAGGGATCAATAGAATTTCTGAGAAAGAACTTAGGCTACCACGGACCAGACAACGAAATCAAGTGTGTTGGATTGGGTCTTTGAACAGTATTTTTGCTTCTCTCCTAACGGCCGTATTTCCGTAAGTGTTTGAACACTTAAGAACAGAACACTTGTAAAGCGGAAAGGGGTAATTGGCTATTTTATTCCCGACTGCAAAACCAGTTGTACGTGAAAGCCACACAAGTGACTTGTCATTAGTCCTTTTGCTCATTAATATTCCTTACAAGGCGACAAATTGTGTGCCTCGAGATCGCAGCACATAAATCGGTTCTTTATTTGCAAATACTTAAACAGCGCTGGTCTCTACTCAATTGTGCTATCTAATGCGACTGTATATATATGCACTTGATTATTACAAAACACGCCATTTCAAGTCCGCCTGCCTACAATAAGTAGGTTGGTTTATTTTAAAGTCAATATGAATTAAGATATCGCATGTCTAATACAATGACATGCAAACCAAGTGCCTTTTAAGGTAAGTAATTAAGGAGTTTAATACACACGTCGTTATAAGCCTATCTGTACAAGATTTCAATTTTCATAAACAGCAAATTCAACCTTGTAATTTGCAGTAGATTTACGTTTCAACAAGGTTGTTTCCTGGACGAAGCAAAACTAGACATTGAGGGAGAGTAGACACTTTCAAAATAAATTAGCATTGCCTAGTTAGACAATCGGAACCCACTGAAAGGTAGAGACAATTTGTAATTTTTTAATTGTGACAAAGTGATATAAATTGATTGACATTTAAATTCTAGGAATATTCTAACGAAATAAACAGGAAGTGCGATTTAGTAAAGTTTAGTTAACCATTTGACTCTCGGTTTTAAATTGCGCGATATTTTACACTCCGAAATTTCACTTTCATTAACCTTCACCTGGATCGCCCTGTTGGTCAGTTCTACCATCGCAAATCATTTTGTTTTCAAGTGATTGAGAAATGTGATTTGCTCTACATCGTCTAAATATGGTAAAATAGTTAAGTTAATCCATAAAATTTAATTAAAGAAAAAATGTTTTATTAGAAATTCCCTTACTACACAGCCTTAGAGTTTTGTTTTTTTCTCCGAATTCGCATTGTTTCTGGCAGTTCTAGAACATTCCATTTATTGCAACATCCGGTTTGAATAAGCCTCTATCCCTCTTGTCTTCCAAGCCATGTGTGTGTATCAAAATTGTACCTAACTAAAGGTCGTGGACAGGATATAGACCATGATTTCAAATATCCTGATTTACTAAATCTCAAATAAGAATCCTTAATCATGAGCAAATAATAACTGCCTATTGGCGCCCAGGGTGATACAAGACGACCTTGACCCATTTTTAGTCAATACTGCTCAGGACGACTCGAATAGAAGGTATAACCTGACATCATGGGGAAGGATTAAAAATAAATATCTAAAAGGCACCATCATTGTAGATATTCGGTGGGAAATTGAAAGAACAGTAAATGCTGTCTTTTTTCCTTCTTCCTGCCTTCTTTTTCATTTAAAAGGCACCGTTGACCCGACTGCACACTGTTTACTTACACTCTAACCTCCACATGAGCACATGACTTAACACTCTGGTTAGCATTACTCTTCTATTGATTGACCAATAGTTCCCCACATCTAGCAACCTAGAAAGTTCCTGCCTCAGTTAATGAGTTCATTTGATCGTTGTTTGACCATGATCGATCCAAATCGTGTTCAGTGCTGTACCACTAGTGCGCAACCAATGTTGTCAGTACCTTCAACGGAATCGCGTATATTCCCACTTTTACGGTGGCATTTTCTGAGATTTGCAGTAGGCTGAAAACCAACCCACATTACTGGTATATGAGTATGAAAAGTCAGTGTAGTATATGAATTATGCAGGATGTTATTACAATAACAGTGGGAGCAACGGGCAGGCAACATCCATTTGTACTGCAAACACTGCTCACCCACCCTTCCCCCTTCTCGCTCTCACTCCAAACTTGGGCGAGGCATTTCCGTTTTCTGCAGTAGCAGTTGTAGCCAGTGATTCAGCTCTACTCTTACAGCTGATTGGCCAGAATACGAGCTGTGCTCATCCTTCTGGTGTTTCGGTTTTGGCACCAATTTAACGCCTTTTTCACTCAATTTACAATCCTTCTCCCATTGCAGTCTATAGCAAACGATGCTAACTAGATAACCTGCCTCGAAGTTAAAAGACAAAACGATATTTAACAAAGATGTTGTGAAATTAGGACTTCCGAGAATTGTAGTTAAGGGCTTCTAGTTTCGACCAACATAAATGAACGTTCGCTGATCATATAAAATCAAACTTTATTTCAATGAGTTTTCTGTTAGACCATTCAGGTTTGGCCATAATCTCATCCAAAACAACCTCAATTTCTCAAGTAATTGAAGCAAGTCAACAAATAATTCGACTTCTTGATCATAAAAGATGAGAAGTGAGATATTATTGATCTAGGAGATTAACGACTTTTAATGAATATTAAATTTTGTTGGGAAGTTAATGCGATCGACATTTTCAACGGCAGACATTCTCAAACAGTACAACATAAAATTCACTTTGCTAAGATTTTTACAATGAAAGCTGGATTTTTAGTATTTGTCATTTTAAAATGATTAAAATGTAATTCTTATAACGAATCAGTTTGATAGGCTGTTCTTCCCATTTTGAACTTATATTATGCCTATTTAAACTTTCGTTCCAGTTTTGATTTAACTTACAAACGAGTTAAAACTGTTTAAAGTCAATTTGAGCGAGTTTTTTGATGAAAATTATCGAGTCCATGTCACTGATTTTATTTAAAGGGACTAAATCGATCCCAGTGAAATATGATTAACTTCACCTATAACGATAAATATGCTCATTTTTAGATTATCCTCTAAGAGCCTTTCGTCTATACATTCCGTGTTTTAAATGGCTCAGTTTAACTTATTATTAACAGTGAGGAATCTTTATGTTTATCTCATTCGTAAAATGTCATTATTGTTGCGAGCAATGTTTATAGTTTTCTCAGTGATGATCGGATACTGTTAGGGTACTATTTGTTGCTGATCCAAATCTAATTTATTATTCCTACATTGCAATATTCATCCAAATAACCACATCTATCATGCTCCCATAAGGTTAATTTGGTCCTAAGGACCTCAGAAACTGGCGTGAATTCAAATATCTTTGTTTCAACACATTTAGATTGTTAGTTCTAAAAGATTACGGCAAATTCCTAGACTATTCTATTGCCACTTTATTTCCACAATCATCAGTGGGTGCATAAAACCCCCCCCCCCCCGCCATGCCAATATTCTTCTCTTTTACCAAATGTCGTATATTTGATCCGTCATAAACCTTTTTTGACATAACTGCAATACACTCTGCCTATGAAGTTGGATTTAATGGCCAACAGCAACCCTTCGTTTTCCAAAGCGCGGATGCACTAGGCATAACCCCCCCCCCCCCCCCCAAAACNCCCCCCCCCCCCCCCACAAACTATCAGCCCACAAGGACTTATTTAATGAGTATCTCTTAAATATCTGCAGCGTGATCGTATTGCCCACATTTTTGCCTTTTGTTTTCATATCGTTCATTTATTGCTGGTGTTTTTTTTGTTTTGTTCTGTTTCCATTTCAATTTGTATTACCTGATAAGCCCCTCCCCTCATTAAGAACAGAGTTTACTTGTTCGCTAATTAAAAGTGTTAATTTTAAAAGATCAACACTATTTTAGCAGAATGTTGCTTCCTTTTGGTTTCTAAAATGTTGCATTTCAAAGTTTTCACAAAAAATGGTTCATTCAAGCATGCCAGGTGTCAAATTGACCTTGACGCCAGTGTTGAGCTTTGAAATATATCCCTCAAAAACTTCACCAATAATAGTCTTAGAAGTAATACAGTACATATTATTGGAACGGGTGTCTAGAGAACTGAATAGAATATCAGTAGGGTCTGGATATTGTTATAAAGGCCATATAAAGGCAATAATTAACTTTAAGACACCACATATAACCAGATCATTGAATTAAGCGTCAACAAGGAAAAGGAAAGGAAACAAGGTCTACGATTGAATGAATGGACCATAGGCCAATTACACACATGGCTAGGTACAAGTTAGCATGACATAACGATATTGTGGAATGCCGTCTGTATGAATAAATGTGACAACAAATAAAATAAGAATATGTGAAAATTTGGTAATAGGGGTCATCAGGTTGACCCGATAGGAACAAAGCACGTAGTCGTAAATGCACTTTGATTTCTAATCAGTAATTGATAATCACTTTCTACTAGGTTAACTGCAGTAAGTTAGTTATCACCTAATAAAGGAACAAATTTTTCTCATAAATTCTATATAGACGTAGGAAATTCGGTTGATTCACTGTGAAACTCACATTATGACCAGTATCCATTAGATAGATGGGTTGTCTCAATCTCTGGGTGCTTATGGATGCGTTCCCACGAAGTTGTTGCAGGGTATGCCATATTTATCCTATGAAAACTTGCCATCATTCATGAATCCTTTGTGACAGCTACGCTCCCCGTTGCGATACATCATCTGTAACTAAGGGGTTGGTAACACGATCTCCTCTACAAATATGGAGGTAGTCATGAAGTTGATATCTTAAGGAACTGTCCTAAAAGCGTTAAAGCTAAATAATCAGGATTAAGTAGTCCTCGTGGTTGTCTGTGTATTCTAATCCCATAGATGAACCATCGCATTGGTTAAGTCGGCTTACTTAACAAGATGACGAAAATCGGATTCCTTACCTCCATGGTTCTATTTTATTATGTTTCAATCAAAAAGTAGGTATTGATGCAATTCCTGAAGGGCCATCTAATCAAAGGCCGTAATTTAATCCAATTCCCTTATTCTAAAAAAGAACACAAACTTTCCCGAGGGGTTTCGTTCCATGTGGTTGGCCCGACCGTTAATGGGCACATTTTATCTTATTTGCTTTATTCGAACTGGGTAGATTGACTTGATGCCTTTAATGTTGCCTATTTACAAACATTTCCTTTGGAGACAATATTAATAACTTGTTTCCTCCGAAATTACAATGACTTCAAGATTATCTTTACTCGAAATTTAAAATAGCATTGGAAAGTCATGTCGAACAGGCAGGCAGGCTTTCAGCTATATGCTTCACATTTTTCGCCTTCTACGCCTAAGAGTGAAAAGTTGTCAAAAATGCAAGTGACGAACGAATTCTCCATGCGATTTAAAATGCCCTAAATTATTTTTAGCATTGCGCTAGAAATAATTTTCCTTTTTTCTTACGAAAATTGCTTCCTATACAACTTAGTTAGAAACTCTCTGGGTTTTTACTAAAATTTATTTCCTATGAATTTATCTTTGCGCCTGGTTGTTAAATATCATTTTTAAGTTTTCATTGCCAAACATGACACCACTTGATTTATCACAAGGGAAGATATCATGGGCTCAAGTTTCTATGCAATCCTCGTTTAATAATACTCGCTTGGGCGACTAAGTGAATCTTGACTTCAGTAATACTTGATAAACTGAGGGAGTCAAAGCCATACTTTGTCTCATTGCAGGAATTTAACTCCTTTTAAATAAATGTTCAACATTTTACAACTTCCTTATTGTTGCACTCTAATCAAACTTGTCATCGTCAATTTCTCTCCCTTTTCAACGGAATAATTTCTAAATTATAATTTTCAAGGAAATATATTAAATGGTAGTTTTTTTATATTTCCAGTCTCAAACAAGAAAGAGGAAAAGAAAGCTGGAATAACATTTTTTTCCAATTTATAAATGAAATGACTTGCAAGGACTTGAAATAGTGATAGATGATTGACTGCCTGGTTATCCAATGAGTTCAGTGACAGCTTCTTCACAGGTGGTGATACATATCCAGATGTGAACGAGGGAATTCAATCAAGTCGATAACTTGCAATTGTCGAACGTAATGGAACCACTTATAGACTGCTGCCTAAATAAGTTTATCTCAGTGGCCCTTAAAAGCCCTTGGACTGAGGGAATGACTTGAATTATCAATACTTATATTAGATATTCATAGAATTTGGAGTCGGTCGTCAACCATCCACTCTACGGTTATTTGCTAGTTGACTTGATTCGAACCATCATGGTGTGCGGTCTTTCGCATTTATTACTGACCTCTTAACACTTGATTGATCAGCAAAATAAACCCCCTTTTCATGGAGGGAAGGTTGCTTTTAATTCCCCATGTGCACCGGTCAGTAATGCGATCAGATTCCATCTGAGGTCGTGTCATAATGTGGTTCCTTCAAGTGCTTTCCTGCCTGAACAACCCACCAAGTAGTAAATTTCCACTGAATTTAAATCAGAATTATCAGACTATTTGAAAAAAACGAAAGGCTTGGCATCAACTAAATCGAACACAATTTTCTCCAAAAAATCAATCGTAACCCCAACCAAGATAACGATTTACCAATGCTAACGGAATTCCCCTAATGCATTGTTTTCAACTTTAGTGACTATCGTTGCGAGTGATTGTACTTCTTTTAAGTCATTAGATGGAAAAATTAGCTATCTAATTGGCCAGAAGGTATGAATGTGAAAATTCAATATTCGCGATCAACTGCACGAGGAATGAAATTTGTGTAATCAATCTTTGGTTAACTTCTTCAAATGGCCTCATTCAAAACATTATTAATGAAAAGATATGAAGTGATACTTAATTCCGCACATAAAGTGTGAATGTTTAGAGCCACCTAAAAGTCTTATTTTTAAAAATATTCACTGACAATAAATTCCTAAATATACGCATTCGTTTTGACTTTTCTTAACTTTATTGTAACTACTTTCTCCATGACCCTATTGCCCTTTCAGCGACTTTCAACTGTTTTGAAATGAGGAGTTTTATTACCTCTTGAATACCGTCTTTCCCCTCACCCTTCTCACTATTAAGATTTCTCCATCGATTGCCATATTTGGAGTCAAAGCAACATGCATCTCTCTTGAGTTTGCTTGAGAAAAATATTCCAGCAGATGGCAATTGCTTTAGTCGCATTTCGAGACACATTGAGCGCAAAAAAAATCGAAAGTTCACGTTCGCAGGTGTTGGTGCTGTCGAGGTTATCTACGTTTTTCACGCAATCTGTTTGCGCAGGTCAGATTCAGACAAAAATGCTTACTCTATTTTCAGTTTTTAACGTCAATGGAGTCGAGATTCTTAATGGAAATAATTTTGTATGTCAAGGATAATCATTATTTTGAGCCAAAGCAATAGAACTTAGTGGAACTAATAAAATTGGAATTGTGATTTTCACTCTTTTAATCAAATATTTGTACGCTGTATTTTAGATTCAGCCAACTACACGAAAGAAGTGCAAGAGTCTACAAGTAACAGGATCTATCCAACCACCAATGAAGATTTCGTTTATTCAGTTGCGCCGGAATACCATAACAACGGTGTCGATAACCTAACTAGCACTTCGCTGAGTATAAGTCAATCCATTGGCCATAATAGCAACAGTGGCCGAGAATTTGTAGAGCCTACGCCTTTCGTCCCTCGAATTGACCTTCCGCAGCGTCGTGTCGACGATAACAATCGTCGGGCACGTCGAGACTATTTCTCCATTCCGAGAGCTTCCAATGCTTATGATGTTGTAGATGATAATTCCAATCCCTACGGATCCTCTAAGAAAGAATCCTTCGACTTTCAGCAGAAACCAGCACAACGCAGCAAAAGCGTCTCCAGAACCATGAATAATACTGACGGTAGTTTCCAGAATCAACCTGCCAATGGTGTCATGAATGAGGCTCAATCAAATGGAACAAACAGTAGAATGTACAGTAGATCCTGTTCGAGATATCGAAGTACTGATATGGATGTTGCTCTTGCTAATACCACAGTGTCTCGGGAAAACCTTACCACCAATCCTTTGAACGGTGATGGTACTAAAAAAAAGATGGCTTTGTCCTTATTCGATTTATCAAACAGAATACCGAGTAATCTTCATGCTGTTAATGGAAAGTCAACGAACTCCCTACTTGAAACTGACATTGATACTGGTGAACAGAAGAGTCAGCAAATTGTACTGGAAACAGATGTGGATACATTGAACACATGTCGTTTGGTGGGAGGTTTTAGAGCTGAGGATCAAGGGCCTATACAATCAGCTAATGATAAGACCTACAGTTTATTTAACTTGACAACCCAACAAAAATCAGATAATAAACATCACAGTCGAGCAGACGCCTATAAGCGAGCTCAAAGTCTCTCCGGAATTACTAAAACGGGGGAATATCGAAGATCCGAACCTAAGGCAACCACATCTGGACTCGTTGCTCGGTTGAGAGCTCGAGCCCGATCTAACCATGAGTTACGCGTTGCTGAGTCGCTAACAAGAATCCATGTCCCTGATTGGTTGGACAAAGCGGAACTTTCTAAACCTATTTCACCAGTTCGTCGTTCACCTTCCGCATCACCACCTCGAGAACCTAATACTCCAGCTGTGCTTCAAAATGGAACTTCTTCATTACCCTCAACAATGCCGATTCAGAGCCCACTACTCCATTATACTAGTAAGACCGTAGAAACAATCTCAAAACCCACCAATTCCTTACTCTTTCCCTCTCGACCAGATCCTCATCGACCTCTTAGACCCAGCCAAATTTTGCGAGAGCGAAATGCTTCCTCTGGTCCTAAATTAGTCCCCATTAAGTCATCTCTGAAGAGTTCCATGAAAAGTCAGGTGAAAAGTGAAAGTGGAAAATCCTCAACTCCTTTGATTCGTCCTGATCCAGCTGCTTCTTCCTCGCAGGCTGTTCATCTTTCTCCCGAAGACTTCCTAACTCGAAAAGAAATGGTTTGGAATGAACCGACCTCCAGTCCTCAAATCCCTCCTCCTGCTCCCACTGCTTACATGAATATTGCTGCTGCCTCTGCAGAGATTATCCAAGCGCCCAAGCAACATCACAGTCTAACACTTTCTTCCCCTTCCTCCCTATTTTCCCAACCAAAGTCTGCTCAAAATGGACATTCAACATCTATAAAACCAGAGGAAGAACGAATTGCATCGCCAAATAGTGCAAACGGCAGTGAGAGTATCAGAATGGCGGATTCTGATAGCTTGGTGAACAATCAATTTTACCAGCCGATGGAAGTGACGCTTAATAACAATAAGCAGGCACCAAAAAACAATTGGATTAATGATGAAGAGATCTACGAGGAAGTCCAGCGTCCAACCAAATTTGCACCACCACCTCTTTCTATGCCTCGCAGTTCCCCTTCGAATTCCTCATTCAGCAATCATGTCGGCTTGAGTTCAAATCCACAAAGTCCCACTTGGCATAATGCAGATTCAGATGGTGAGAGCGAAACTGCGGCAACAGATGGCCTCGACAATATATCAGACCTCACTTGTCTAACCGACCTCCTTGATCGATGCTCTTCTCGACATCTAAATCTTCTGCAAAATCGTCCATCCGCATTGGAGAGCGTTATTTCTCAATTTGGCTGGTGGTCAAGTAGCAGCTCAAATGGTAGGCAACCGCAACACGGGTCTGGAGATTATGTTGCTCTAGCAGCTGGCGCTTTCAATCCTGACGAAGACAGCCATCGAAATGAGTTCTTGACACTGCTCTGTAGTCCATCATCACATGGTCCACTGATTCTCACGGAGTTCGGTTTTGACCAAAAGAGGATAGGCATGGACAGAAATCCCAAAGATGGCATGCTTTACTTGCGATGTAATAACCCATCCTGCCCGAGAATGGGTCCAACTAGAGTCGATAAGGCACGGTCATGGCGAACATGTACAAATTGTTTTACCACATATTGCTCCCCAAAATGTCGAGAACAGGCTCAGGTTGTTCATAACATGGTATGCACTTTTGGTAGAGTTCGACTAGTCTGTGGTAGGATTCTGCATAGCTTGTCACCTAGCCAGCAAACAAGTTTAACAGCTCTTGCTAAAGCCGGGGCAACTAGACTTGGCCGCGGAGGAATTCTTATCACCTTCGCTTCAGTTCAAGATGCTGAGTACTTCCTGGCAAGAAGTGCCGAACACGTGCGCAGACAACCTCCTGGGGTTGTTTTAACCAATCAACCAAGTCCTTCAGGACTCATAGCTCCTCCAATCTATCTAACCATCGATGAGTTGAATAAGTTGGATTCAAAGTTAGCAACTCCTTGTAGGATTTATAAACCTAGTGTCAGCTATGTTCTTATTGTAATCGTTTGTGCCTATGACTTGGAAATGATGAAAAATGGACGAGCGGTACATCTTTATAAGCAATGTATCATACTACCATTTCCCATGGCAGTCCCCCAAGTTCTTTATCCCGTGGAGGTACCACCGACAAGATCAATTCTCGGAGGTAAAGAGCTGAAAGTGCCACGAACGACTAAAGAAGAAAGAGAAGCCTACTTAAAACAACTTCAGCGAACCCTGCGAGAACGTGGAATAAGTCTACGCCACAGTGAACCCGAAATTTATAAACGTTTATCAGCTTTTGTTGAAACTGGTGACTTCTTCGAGCCTATTGAATTTGATTTTCATGATTATTACTCTAATCAAGTAATAACTTGTATTGTTGCTCCAATGAAAGACGTACTAATTCATAAAAAGTCAGATTTTTCGAGAAAAATTCTACCTGAAGGGACACATCAGTCACGAAATTATTCAAAAGAGAAGGTCTACCGAATGCCCAGATCTCGAATTGGGGAAACGGAGTTGTAATTGTTCAGGCAAATCGGTTTCTTTTTGGCATTTCTTGCGCAAAATATTTGCGAATGCTCCCTGAAACTGTCTTTCTCTTCCCCTCACCTCCCCCCCTGCCCCAATCCTATCTCTTGCACCTCCTACCTATTACCGAAACGACTAACTTTAATTACTTTCGAGATTTTTATCGTATACATGTAATTATTGGTACCCTACTTCTCATGGAAATAAAGCAATGAACCATTGCCAAAATTAACTCAACATTTATTCATTATTCATTTGTATGAAATGGTTTGAATTTATAAAATAGTGATTTCTTAAAAAGATCACCTAGCAGGTTGACGAGGTAAATTAAAAGCATCGATTAAACTGCATGTGGGTTTAAAAGAAAATGAGCTATGGCAAAAAAATTGTTGGATGAGCAACGTCTTCTAGGTAGCAAAATATTTATTATATAATGGTTATATAAAATGTCAGGCTTTATGATAATTAACTTCTGCCCGTTGAAGTAAGTCTATCACACACATCATGTAATGTAATATAATCTTATATTCTTGCAACCTTAACTAGGCGAGATATAACATAAAGAAAATTGGGTCTTATACATCTCTTTGATTCCTACCAATAACACAGATTGCTATTATTGGTCGATTCAAATAAAGAGAATACAATTTCCCGTCTCGAGAAAGTATTAAAAAGGAAGAACAATGGAATACAGGGTGGGGAGCATTTATTAAGAGAGCAAAAGTTAGGTATCGATGAAGTCATGGTCAATTTGAATTCGGATTGAGTTTGGATACTTATTGCATCACTACTCAAGTTCTCAACGCTTCGAATATCAAAGTTCCGAGACTATCTCCAAAGCGTTTGAGCTAAAGCATCCGCATGATATCCAGTTATTTATTCATTATATTCTAATGGAGTCATTCTATGCTATTTTTTTCAAATGAAAACTTTGCTTTAAGATCTGACTTTACTTACCAATACCACGAATTGAAACAAAAAATGCATCGAGGCATGTGACGCAAATATCTAGGCGTGTATTAGACAAATTCTACTATTCTGATGGCCACCTTGGCAATTCCTCTGGTTGATCGAATACTCAGTAAGGAAAATTTATTTGACCAAACAATGACATGAATTTGTTGAATAGAGCATCATTGTACACCAACTTGTGCAATCTAATCTGAAATTCAGTTAGTCGTTTAAGCCAATTTAGTTATTTACAATTGCACTTTCTTTATAACGGTGCAATAAGTGAAGAGCTTTATTGTCTGACATACTGAATGGCCTAGATTACGCAAATGAATAGGTATGAATAATTGATTGATAATTAAATCAAACATTATAAAATTTTAAAATAATCCAGTTTGTTAAGGCTTCGTCTCATAGCCAAAACTAGAACATATTCCGGACGCAATATGAGGAAATTTAATTTTTATTTTGAGAAATCCTGTTGAATTGAATTGAGCAATATGAGTGTGAGTAAGTGGAGATTACTATGCATTTGTTAAATAAGGAGGACTTTACAAAAAAATTAATACTCTGCTTAGGAAATAACAATATCTTCCAAGAGTCAGGTAAGAGTTAATTTAAGCAGCAAATAATGAGAATAATATTAATTTAAATAAAATATGCTTAATGCTAAATCCTTAATCGTTTCCTGTACAAATAGTATTTCTGCACTTTGGTAAACTAGATCACACCGATCCCCAATACACTAATAATACACCATTAAGCCAGGCAACGACTGTTTTAATGAGATCAAACTAGTACATTAGATTTGGACCACTTCTCTGGGATGATATAGCAAATGGAACTTATTGTAATATCTAGAAACTGATGAATATTTCTTGAAGCACATTTCGATTGATGTGCCTTACTAACATGTTATTAACTAGAGTTGAGTTGAGAAAATACGATTAAAAATTTATCAAATAGAAATATTAACAACTTCCGAAAATAAAAACTCTTGATATTTCGATAAATGATCTATTTCTGGGCCGAGGTACACAAACCAAATGATAGGGAACTCATTTGAAAAGCATGAAATAAATAATTATGTACAAAATAATAGTGTTGCACAATTCCTATTAACTTGTTTTCATCCAAATCTAACTCATTTATTTAAAAATAATTAAATAAAATCCAAGAGGATGAATAAATTTTTCTCATAGCAAGTTTCTCATATATCAATTTAAACTTAATTTTTTTCAGAGTTCGCTGGTTTCTACATATATAGGCGTTTATCCTTAACGAAATAATTGCTGGTCTTTACTACTCAATAAGGTTAGCAAAATTAAAGACGATTAAGATTTGTAATAGGAATCTAATGGAAATTGAACAGGTTAAACATAAATCAGCACTAATTAATTTAATGAGCATAATATTACGAACTGATATAAACATCATCTAAAATTATACAAATGCAGTATGAAACTATTAATTCTTTTCATAACTGCCTTCATATTGCACAGTAATAATGATTCTTACAGTGACTTTTTAAATGAGGTGATGGGTGGTAAAAAAGTTTAAATCCGACCTGTAAACAAAATTTTGCATACGCTTGACCATTGGCTGTCTGGTTACGTCACTATGGATAGATACATGAACGATATGCCAAGTGATGCATTGGAATCAAATAGGCTTGTAAAGGTAAGGAGACTTGTTTTTTTTGTAATATAATTAGACGTTTCGGTCCTGTTGTGATAAAATCGTTCCTTACACGATTACACGGTGGATGCTACTCCTTTGGTTATGTATTTTCTACATTATTCGTGTGGCTTTTCTTCAAGTAATTTATTTGGTGTTTCTAATATCAGGGTTTTTTTGTTGTGTCTTATGCTTTAGCTATATTTATTCTAAGTCAATTCCTCGCATTTTTGACACCGCAATTTCAGCCCAATGAAAATGGTAATTACTTATTAGAATAAATAAAATTTTGCAGGTGACCCTCTTCTTCCTACTAATTCTGATGGCGAATTCAGGCCCTTCATGAGACGTTTGTCAGAGTTTAAGTTTTGGTAATTCTTGTCCTTTTCCTAATTCATTAAATCAGGAAGAGCAGTTCAATTGCGACTGCCATCTCCATACTTTGTACATTTTTCCCCATTTTTGATCTTCCTGTATTTTGGCCAGTGTTGCTGGTCTACTTCCTAACTTTGTTCTTTGTCACTATGAGACGCCAAATTGAGGTAAGACTTGACATTTCTGTTTACGTCCCCTTAGCACATGATTCGATACCGATATCTCCCCTTCACTTACGGGAAACCACGACCTCAAGGGAAATCAATATCGTCTAGTCTTCAGTCTATATAGCTAACTTTCGTATGTCCCTGATAGCAGTCCTCCCGTCTTTCCAGTTTAAATGATGCGGCATTAACAACCCTTCCAGAAAGTGTTTGTCATCTAACTCGCTTTATTTTGGAGTCTTTAATAAATTCTTTTCTTGCAATCGCCTGTATTACTACAATCGAGCAATATTTAAAACGTTTGTTTCACTTTATTGGCGGAAAAACGTAAAGTAAAAAAGTATCCAATTCATTAAAGGGGGGGGGGAGAGAAAAGACATCAAGATATACACAGGCAGTGAGGTAACCACGAAAACATCAGACGCAAAGGCGCAAGGCAGGCTCCATGATAAAACTTACATAGTTCGCTTTCTCTACTTCCTTCGTGTAGACGATCTGCGCCTTGGTTGTATCGGCTTGGACGTAGATTCTAAATATTAATCCATAGTTATGGACGTGTGAAAATGTAAAAATTACCATCTGATTTCTTGGACATTGAGATTGCATTGATATCATTGGTTAAACCAGAATGTAGCACATCTGCAGCTGGTCCCCGCCTATTCCTATTATACCATAATAATTAGGTGCGAAAATTACATACCAAAAAAGTCTAAAGAAGAAACGATAACATACATAGGTGAAAACGGTCGACGTTTCCTCAAGTTCATCGAGGGCGCGTTCGCATCCAAAGTGTCTTCATCAGTACCCATTGTCGAAGTAACAGGATTTCCCTTAGTTTCAGCTTGCAATGTATCCTCCTCTGCTTCCTCGGTGGGTTGCTGCCTAACGGCCGTCCAAGGAGAAGAGAGGCCATCATCAGATAGCTCATCATCGTCATCTTCTCCCATGGTCGAAAGTTCGCTTCTGTAGGGCTCATCAGGACTGTTTAAAAGATTAAATCAGAGAATCAAGGCGTTCACAAAGCAGCCCAAGGGTAAAACGCACTTACTCTAATGATTGGTAATTATAAAGAGTTCTACGCCATTTCTTGACCATACCATCCCAAGCACGACGAGAAACCTTACGGAACTTGTTTGGTGTTCGCGGATGATGGGTTTCGCGATCAACTTTGGCTATATCCGAAATATATTGCTCGTATATATCTGCGGACCGTCCCCTATCAATATCCCTCTGACGTCTAATCAACTCATCCAACCGAGTCTCAAAATCATCCTCAGACTACAAATAAACGCACAGAAAAATGATACTCGAAGTTAACATAAAAATCCCGCGAATCGCTCTACTTACTCTTGATGAATCTCTTGCTTTGACTTTCTCAATATACCTACGTTTATCAGCATCACACTCCCGCAGAAGCTTATCGTTTATTTTTGGATCAGACTTCAATTTATACAGTTCCATTCGATCTTTAGCTCTTCTAATCTCCCTGTATGAGTATCGTCTCGAACGTTCAGAGCTATCGCCAATCTACATATATTCAAACAGTAATGGTCTAAAAATAAGAATTACGTCGGATATTTCTGACATAGAACTGTCGGATATATTTATGGAAGCATTCTCTCTAAAATTTGGTCGACGAGGACGTCTAAGTGCAGAGCGATCGCGCCCAGCCGGCGTTGACATCCTCGGTGGCTTTCTTTTTCTAAGAGACCGATTGGAGGGAGTAGCATTCATAGATTCGGGACTAAAATTTCTTTTTTTAAAAATAAGCATCCTACTTTAATGTAGATTGATCCCCACCCATCTTTCTAGAACGAGGAAATCGACATCCAGCATTTCTGACAGGTTCACTTTTTCTGGATCTTTTGGTATAACTACTATCCGCCATCTGCATAAATGAATATATTTTATACTTTATAAAAAATATAGCCAATTGTAATCAAAGCGCAAAATAATAGCCACCCTTAAAAATTTGAATATTGAAACAATTGACTCAAGAGCAATCTTTAGCAGATTTAAACGCCGCATATCGAAATATCATAAATCTTAAGTTATTTGATATTAAATTAAATACATATGATTTAGGTTAAAAGCCATTTAAATTTCAGAAGTAAGGAAGGAATATAGTTTGCTGGAGCTAATGCTTTTTATTGTTAGATTCTTACTTTTTATAAATCCAAGAGCAATAACATGATAGTAATCAGTGGAGAGGAACATCATAGTCACAAAAAGTCGAGAGGGGAAGCAGGTGAGCGTTTATAGACTTTTATTTCGTATTAGTAAACATTGCTCAGGTTACACCATATGGAAGTAAATCTATCGCCTACCTCAGGAACAAAGCTATACATCTCATCCCCGACTGTAATGGTACCAAGGATCCCATATACATCTACAGGTTAAGTAGATCCGCCACGTTGATAATGACTATGCTTCGGGTCTGCATATAAATACTATGACACAGATACCGAATAAATGTATTTCGTCAGATACGCCTGTTTCTTCTATAACTTTGAGGTAGCTAGGTTAGCTCTGAGAGTCTTGCCAAATATAAATGGATCTTCTATAGAGATTTCTGAGTATAATCAAGGCTCTATTTAGCAGACACTGACGATGCGATTGGTTTTCTCATTGCACAACTAACTTGGTGATTTCTTTCTACTGGAACAATCATTATTTCATCGACACAATCCTTTTCCTCCCTCTGACTTCCTCAGGATGTAAGAGGAAACAGACATTGTAAATGGAATAAGTTACGTTTCTAACGCCTTCCCCTGAATTACTCTAACAACTGGATCCATAACGGCGTTTAGATAGTCTAGGCGAGAACGTTCGTCTTGCTAGCACACTGCCGGACACTCCCATCCAAGCATTCGTTCGAGTGTATACAGAAACGAAACTGTACGATGGAAATTATAAAGTTCCCATGCGTAAGCTCAAATATTTTATCCTCAACTGCAATTGTATTAGGTATTCAATAAGTATCGAAAAATTAAATTCAGAAAAATTTTGGCATTTCAGGTTCGAGAGTTTTATTATGGACATTTGCATGTAAGTGAGAAATACATTTAAAAATAGAATTATGAAGTGAAGAATTAAAAACATTAAGTAATTTTAAATTAGGTTCGTAGTTTGCAATTGTTCATTTGGGAGTACAATGGATTGAATGAGATTGTCATTGCTTTGTTTGAATAATTTATTTTACATACACTTGTCTTAAAATAGGTTCCTTCAAGATGGCTGTGGCTCTTATGAGTCCAATTATCCAAATAACTAACATATCGCCATCATGTTCTCTTGAACAGATACGTATGTTATTTGGAAACATTGGCGTGATTGAGGAGCTAGTTGTATATCCACCCGAAGGTGATGATTGTCCAAGCAAGGTACGTTAATCGCTGGTTATACCATTTTAGGTTTGTTTTATAAAATTTGCGGATGCAATTAATGCAGAGGTTGCATTACACTTACATAACACAATGTTTCTTGATCGGGCTTTGATAATTCTTCCCGTAGTGACGGAAAATGCTACCATTCCGGACGAAAAGTATGCTGAACTAGTTCGAGCTCCGTTGCATACCTCCGCTGGTATTCATCCCCGCTCTACTTTATGGCCTCTCGATGTCATCAGCATGGTCGTTGGTCGTCCTGGAGAGCAGGTTATACAAACTATAGATCCGCGACTATCATCCATGGGTTTCCCTGCTTACCCGCCATTACCTGCTGCTACTGACTGTAATCGAATTGAGGAGATTCGCCGGACAGTTCTTGTTACCAATCTAGATCCTAAACTTACGGGTGAACAGGTATTTCCCTGCTTTATGTTCAACTTATGCCCATCTTGCTCCTATGATATTTTCTTTTTGTTCCTTTCAATCTTTGTTTTTCGGTTTCAGCTCGTTTTGTGACTCATTAGGATTAAGTTCGTAACGAATATGATTATGGACGATTGTCCTAATCTTTTTATTTGCCCGACCATTTTGTGCACTAACTTTTGTTCATCTAATGTTTAGGCTAATTTCTGGGAAGTTGCTATCGTCTCCTCTCTTGGTCTTTTAGACTTTTCATATGAATTAGGCAGTTCTCTAAATATCATTTGCTTTACAGGATGTGTTTTCATTTTTTATATACATAATTGTGGTTTTTGTTTTTTTGTGTTTTTCTCTTGAGTTCTTCGAGTTCCCAAACTAGTGTGATATCAACCTAACTAGTGCATTCGCGTAACTCATTCATTCAGTCAGTGGTGGTCTACCACGCCAAGTAAGGTAACTATATTACCTTCTCTAGTCATGAAGATTCTGTCTTTAATCTAAAGTGTGGGTCTCCTTTATGCTATTCCAGTTTTTAATTATTATATTATTTTAGGTTCTTGAATTCTTCAATAACCACGCGGAAGTCAAGTGTGTTCGTATGGCGGGTTCTGACGAGGAAAGGGCCGCTTATGTTGAGTTCACTGAGCAATCATCTATTGTCAAGGCCTTCGGCTTAATGGGGAGCACACTCGGTGATCGCCAGGTAATTCTGTTATTTTTGCTCGTTACCTTTACCCCCTCTATAGATTATGGTTCAGCATTCCAACTGTGCTATCATCAAACCTAATAGCAGTCTGGCGGGTCTTGAGGACAATATTAAAAAGAACAATCCACGTAGCAGTAATGTTAGCACATCCGGTAGGTGATTTCATTTCATCTTTATTTTCTTATCATACCGTTAACTATATTCATCTTGAAGTCCATCTGTCTACGTTCTCTTGTTAATTGGAATTCATGATATTTCCATCTAAAATATTATTTTTTCCACACTTCCATAAGTTCGTAGTGTATTTGCAGGTGGTGATATATATCCAGATGTGAACGAGGGAAATCAATCAAGTCGATTATTTGCAATTGCTGAGCGTAACGGAACCACTTATAGACTGCTGCCTAAATAAGTTTATCTCAGTGGCCCTTAAAAGCCCTTGGACTGAGGGGATGACTTAAATTATCAATACTTATATTAGATATTCATGGAATTTGGAGTCGGCCGTCAACCATCCACTAAGGTTATTTGCTGTTATATGTGTTGCGGTCTCATACATGGCACTTAATTTATAAGAGCCTTTCGCAGGCTTATTTCCTATTTGGATGTTGAAATGAAGTTTATTTATTTCTTGAAGTCACTGAAGGAATGTTCAATCGTATGGTCTGTCGCATTTAAAAATGTTATCTAATTTCCAACCATACTTTCGGCAGTGTAAAGTTTTAAGAGTTTGTTTCATTTCCCTTTGCCAGTACTAGCCTTTACTCTGATAGAACTTGCTTGTGATTGGATAGAAATGAGTGTTATTCGTTGTTTTAATAAATATATTTCACTTAATCACCTCTATGAGTAATGTTTGTGTGTAACTGTGGCCCTTATGAATTTATATACTGGATTGACGGAATCTCTTTCCCTTTTTTATAGGGCGAATAAGAAGTCGGTCCCGGTCGTCATCTCGTCGTCGTTCGCCATCCCGTAGTCGACGTCGAAGATCACGAAGTTCAAAGAGACGTTTGAAGTCTCGATCACCACGTCGTTCTAGATCTAGGCGACGCACGAGCAGTCATAGGTCTCGATCGAGACGAGGACGTCGTTCTCGTGTACGCTCCCCCTCGTCACCACGCCGTCGCAGCAGCCGGAGGAGTAGGTCACGCGAAAGACGTCGACGTTCACGAGAAAGACGCGAGAAAGAACGTCGGGAACGTCATGAAAGAGATAGAGCTAGGAGGGAACGTCGTAGCCGCAGTCGTTCTAAACATAGGGAGAATGGGAAGGAGCGAAAGGTGAAACGTTATGACTCGAAAAAGGATGAAAAGAAGTCGAAAGAACGCAGTAACAGTCATAGGGACAATCGCGACAGGCATGCCTCAGAAAATGGCAAATCTAAGTCTAAGGAACAAAAGGAGTCAGTGAATTCTAATTCTGTTGAAGAAATGCCACAGTCACCATCGAATACCACCAAAGATCTAACTCCTGGTGAAGTTGTTAATGATGAAAATCTTGCTAATGACCCAAGTTCCCCCAGAAAACCTGTGGGTGTGAAGTTAGCCGGCCCAGAGGAGGAAGATGCTCAGGCCTAAACATATTTCAAGAATCATTTTTGTATGTGTACAAATTCCCTTTCAGGTGTTCCGGTTGTTTATCGCTATGTCATTGATATATGTATACATATATAACACAAATGCCACTCTCCGCTTGTCTTTTTCTTATTATCTCCATTTTGTTTTAATCCGAAGTTGTCGTGGTGAATGCATTTGCTTCATTCTAGAAACTCTTCCCATGGACGGCACGACCAGCTGTACAGTTAAGGAGTTACAGAATGTTAATTTCTTATCGATTGCTTTAGGTTGTTGCGTCTTTGCCCAACTCGGGGTAAATGTTTTAAGATTGCAGTTTCACCATGCATGAATATGATACGCCACAAGGTCGTTGCTCCATTTGTATCTTGCTCAAATCTGCTTTAACTAGTAGTAATCGGTGTTGGTGGGTGAGAGCAACGCAAGCGTGTTTTTTTCGTTTCTTGATTTTGCTCTGTGTGTTAATTGGCGAATTTTTTGATAATTGCGTATTTTGATCGCGCTTACTAAAGTTCGGATACTTAAATCCTCGTGGTTTCGTGAAGCTCTCTTCACGTGTCTTATAATCTGGAAAGCACGTTAGCAGCTGCCTGGCGGCCTAACTGCCTAAACTGAAGTGCGCGTCTCCACACAGAGTGGGGACCTATGGGTAAGCCGAACCGGGGACTATTTCCTGGGTATAGTCATTTCATCGGTTGCTGTTGATCAAACGAGAAGTTCACTTTTTGGGCGTGATCAGGGATTTGATCTAACTACTATGAAGATCTGTCTTAACACACAATGAGAATTCAAACGAATAATTCGACTATTGCCGCAGTTCACATTTAACCGATATTTCAACTTAGATGACACGCTTTAAGATAACTATTTATTAAATTCTGCGCGAGTTTACATAAATTTAAATCATAAATAACGCTGGTAGAGGGGACCAATCGATCTGGTTGAGTTCAAAATCGTTTGCACATTTATGTTATTTATTCGAAAATGGCGAAGTAGAGAAGAGAGGTTGACTTTAATGTCACTGAATGAATGTGATGATACTGTCGTAGAACTACAAAACATCGTAGTCAAGAATGGTGAAGGGTGCATAACCCTCGACTCCCCTTCTATTACGGAGTTGATTCCAATTCAGCGAGTCATTGAGCACTTCCACGTATTCGCCAGCCTTGAGAGAAATCTCCTGTTCACTTTCAGCCACGAAATCACGTGTCACTCTGGCTACTCTAAAAGAGACACAAGTTTGCTAGAATTCGTGCCTACTCAGGTACTTATTTCGTGCATAGTTTGTAAATGAGCACATCACCTTGCTCCCTTTCTGCGTAAGTAGGCTAAATACTCATCATGGCCCTGGTTACCTTGTCCCGTAATCAAATTCGCCCTTGAACCTCTTGATGACTAAAAGTAATTGGAAATTACCATTTGAAGCAATTTTGGCCATTATCAAAAATATGCAGTGAGATTTACTGAAAGAAAAAGAATACAACTTTTGATATGAAATTTACACTTTTATCAGATGCCATTTTGCAATCATTTTTGTCTTCACATATTCAGATTAGCTCAATTGAGGGTCCCCTATTCGTACTCTCTATAGCTCACTTATTAAATTTCCTATTGCTTTGTAATTTATCCTTTGTGAATCCGGACTCATAAGCAAGCACTTCAGTCTCATTTTCTTTTGAACAGCCAAAGTGATCACTGAGAATAGTAAGACGTGATCCACAATCCCCCACCTCACAGGTTTGTTGTCGGCTAAGACTAGCGGGTCCTTCTACAGTGTTTTAGTTTCTCGGTGATGACAACATGTAGAATGAAACGGAGTTGAGCAACGTTGAATACGAATCACACAGAGTATTTGCGTGAGTGATATATATTACTAAATCTAAATAAAACTCAAAATAACATCAATTATTATTGGAAATCCACATGCATTAAGAATGATGCAGTTCAAATTTGTTGAAATACCAATAAGCTAAGCAAACCTCAAATTCATATCTCAGTGTAAGATCACTGAAACTAAATCCATTTGCTTCAAGCCGGATGTCAATAACCAAATCTCAACCTCAAATTACTGTTTCAGAGTAATTGCACTCAGCAGCTATGAGGAAATCTATGAAACTTGGCAGCTTCTGAGTTGGACTTTTAGTGAATAATAAAGAAATGAAATGCTAAATTGTAATGAACAAATATAAAGATGTCCACGTACCATTCCATTTATAGTGCTACTTTTTCTTGGGGGCGGTTGATCGAAGAGAGTGTGACGATACTGATCTGGCTGAGGCTTGAAACCACATTTGAACTGCGGAATATAAGTAGGCACATCAACATCCCACTGTTCTCTATAAAATGAAGAATCTCACTAGCACTGCTACTGAATATTTTAAAGTAGCTGTTAGAGTACTAAAACATACTTTTCAAGGCACCATCCATTTCCAAGTTCACGCCATAAGCTAAGTTCGGGCTCAATAAGGGAGTTTAATATAAGTTTAATGGCTGCCTCTGGGAAAAGCGGGGAAATGACCTTCTTGGCCATCTCAGGTTCATTAGTAACGGGATCTCTGATGAAATCAATCGGCTGCCTATATATACATATCACAAACGTGCATTACAAAAATAATTTGGAAGGGCGAAAGTAAGACAAATTTTTAGATCACCTCATCATGGAGAACAATTTGTGGGTAAGTGTTGGAGGATTTGGCTCGGTGACATAACCTTGCAGACGAGAAAGCAGAATGATGGAAAATTTGATTTTCTCAAATAGATCTATCAACTCATCATCGGAAATGGGGATTTCAACTTCCGAGGTTATTGAAGTGCTACCTAGAAAAAATAAGAAAAGTAAGGTGGTCAAATGCTGCGAATCTAATCTAACAAAGGCTACATTCCTAGTTGGGTCAGTGAAAAGGATGTGCTACGGCATATGGTCAGTTCTTGTAACTGCTAGTCATGAATCGAAGGTTGGTAATGCCTCATCCTCATGCCGCTGATTAACAAAATACATTGTTCCCATATCCAAAGTAATCATGCTGATGCTGAATAGGTGTATCATTGTAATGGGCCACGTAGGGTGCTTTCGTACACGTGAAACAAGAACAATATGTGCTTCCTAACATATTTTGAATAAAACAGGGGTGGTGGTGGGGGGGGGGGGGGGGGGGGGGGNGGGTTGATGGGTGAAAAAAATAAGTTGAAGTTTGAGAGAGAGAGAGAGAGAGGGGGGACAGCTTTAGCCTCCTCAAACAATTTCTCCATTTATTTACTCCTATATAACATTATGATAGAGGAAATTAATTGTTTAGGGTATATGGCATGGGCTCTTATGATCAGATCAGATTTCAACATAAAGCGCCCGGGGAAAGGTAATTTTGGCGCATAAATGAGAAAGGGAACATCGTTTTCAGCAGAGCAAGGTAGACTCTCTCTTGGGAAACCATAAATCAGCTAACAAATAGATACGGCGAAGAAAAAGGGAAAAATGATAATATGTTACATGCTTGTTTATCTTCAGATACTCGCATATTAAACTATTCTTCAAATATAGTAGACAAGTCAGCGCGGAATGAGATAATATGTTACCTAACAGAAGTATCAATTCTGCAAATTATACTGAAGTGGCTAGAACGAAAAAGATACTCAAAATATTGAGATCTAATATGTTGTCTGCTCGCTTGCACTTTTGAATGCAAATAATACTCGGAAGAAATCTGCAGGAACTTTAGAAAGTTAAAATGAAACTGTATAATCATAATAACACAAAGAGCCGATCAAATAGAGATTCACCTTTTCAAATTAGGAGTGACTAAAATCCATGCTATTTATTACTTGAGATGGAGTCATTCGATGAAGTCAGTTTCATCACAGACGGGAAGTCGGTTGTATACTTATTAACAATTATTCATTAAGGTGCTTATTAATTATAGTAAGTCATGATATCGTACAAATTTTAGGTCACTCACAAATTTCTTATTACTGGATGCATTCCCAATCAATAATGAAAAAGTATTCGCAGCCAGCCTTCGACAGGCATTCATATGCCCAATAAAGGTAGTCGGCTCCAAAGCGCTAATCTTATTAAAGCATCTGCACCAAACATGGCCCCATTATTTCTGCTACTAATTTATTGAGTAGTATGTTGGGTAGTTTATAATAAATGATGAACTCACTAGTGACACGAGGCATATTCTGTTTAGATTTGCTTTTGGGTGATCCGGTGCGTTTTTTGAAAAAGAAGCGACGTTTTTTCTTCTTGCTATTCGTGTCGACCCCGGCGACGGAGACGTTGTCATCGGTTGCATTGCCAACATTGAGACAACGAGCTCTTTGAAGTTTATAAATGTGGCCCACGTAGCTCTCAATGTCATCGAAGCACATATTCAAGAGCACTATTTCACCATCAATCAGTGCTTTCTCTCTCATTTGCTGAGGAGTAAGCACGGCTACAAGCATGAATAGTGCATAAATACCGCAAATCTTGAAAATGCACCAAATCTCAACTCATGTCTAGACAGCAGTTCTGCGTCTAGGAAGAAGAGATTGCTATCACCACTCAGTGTAACATATTCTGAGATTTCTGAAAGCTATAGCTGGTTTGTGAAAAAGTATGGTGAAAGGATACCCTAGTCGCTACGATATGCATTTTGATAGAAGCATGCAATGTACGTTTGACACAAATGTGTAGATATCTCTGTTGTTAGGGTCAAATTTCCCCTTTTCTCCAAGAAGTGTAACCTACCCAGCCTTCTATCCGGGATCGTATTCACTAATGGCGGGGGTGGGGGTGGATATCAACCAACATTTCAATAAGCTGGAAAAAATTGTATCATATTTTGAGTTGAATTATTAATAAGTATTATTTTCATTCAGATATGTGCATTGTTAATTCTCACTCGATTTACCATAAACATTCACTCAACCCCGCTCTCATCAATTATCCACTTTTACTTATTGCCTGAATGAATATTCACTTAACTCTATTTCTACGTCCTCACTGGCAAGTCAGTCTAATTTGCATTTTATTTGCTAACTACATGAATAAATTAAGAAAATGATTCAACTCACAATCCAGTCCATTTTCAGGGCCTTGCTGATTGCTTTGGAGGCTAGAATCAAATGTAGATTGCCTTCAAGGGAGAAAAAATACTTTTTGATAATCACACAGTTAATATTTAATAAAAAAAACACAAGTAATTGCTAGGGCTAACTATTTAAAGAACAAGCCTGTTTGGAAGTACAGTGATCACTATCTCATAAATTTTATTGATTTTGTGAAAAATATATGAGTGCAATAGGACTAATCCGAAGTCTAAGATCATTTCAACGACAAAATTGAGTAAACCTTTTTGCTTATGAAAGCCTTGTGTTCTCTCTATGTCGAAGCATTCGCAAAAATGCACTTCACAGCCGAACTCACTCCAAATACTGCTCCGAAATATGCGCATCGTCTTGTAAATTAGCCTGGATTTCGACCAGAGCATCAACGATTTCATGTGCTGGTGCACTGACACACTGAAAGGAAGGCAAGGGGGTAAGATGAGCCTGGCACAACAAATGCAACGGCAAAATGCGATTTTTTCTCAAACGCACCTGAAAGATATGCATTTCGTGTTGTGGAGGACCGCTCTTATTACTTAGGGAGGCATTCACGTTAAACATGAGAAGATTGTTGTAGGAGTCTGTTGGGTCATTGGATTCCTTGTAAATCGGTGATATGATATCTTCAAGTGGAATACACTCGCAAACATCCTAGGGGCGAAATTCAAAATTGAAATAGCTCTCCTTTTATCGAAAAGTCTCGGGTTTGCCTATTTCTATTCAACAAATTAAATCGTTAGCAAGACCCTCTCTCTCTCATAAAAGTAATGCTTGAACTGATATGATTCCGATCTGCGAGTTACAGATGAAGTTGTAAAATTAAGACTCCATGTCTATTGTGCAGAGAACAGACTTCCGTATCTTAACTTAACGGGCTTAAGTCGAGTGGACTTCTAGAAACGGCTTTGTTAGGGGAGCTTATAAGTACAGAGGAAGAAGGGAAAATGGAAGAGGCATACAGCGAGAACAGCTGCTATGAAGGTATGAGCAACAAAATGAGTGAAAGAGCTTCAAGGTATGAAGTCGTTCTTGTTGTGTCTTAAGAGATTCTACTTAGGGCATACAAATGAATGATTACATTAGCTGATAAGAGAGCAAAGCTGGAAGACTATGCAGTGGACATTCGAGCACCGTCACAACAAATGTGATGGTCTGCCTCTTTAATTGTATCTGAAGTATTTTTCATTGCTTTACATAAATATTTTTTTTGATATCCGGGAACCCACTTAAAATTTCAGTTGAAATTCTGATATATGTGAATAAAGGTAATATTACCAGTTTCCTTTCCCGCTGGCAGTAATAAACGATGTTTTCGCAAGGGAAACATATATGTGTGTATTTATTTTAGAGTTTATACGTTATTAGCTATCTTACGCAATGCCAATGAATGACGTAAATGAAATGATTTCGTCACTGCTATGTCAAAAACGCAATAACCATAGGAACAGATGTTTTAGAAAGCAATGAAAATGGCAAAACACTTGTCAATTTGTCAGCAGTAAAACGACATCCAAGTTTATGAGATATAAAAGTTTAATCAATCAAAGGAGTATTTTCAGACCAATTTCGTGTTTATTTTACTATCAATTTTGCCATGTTTACAATTTGATGCGGGGTGATAATGAAAAACAATAATTTCTTTAGTGCCTCTGAAACTGTCCAACCTCTTTACTTGATCTTTCCAAAATACTCTAGACTCTAAATTCTGGAATAAACTAGGAGATCGAAAGTGATAAGTCCAATAAATTCAAAGACAAATTTCAATGCGTTATTTCTCACAAAACAATCGGAAATTGACCAAAACTGCCCTGAGGTGAGAAGTGAGAAGCATTAAAAAAACATGCGTCTCTAGCAATATATTTTAAGCTATCAAATGAGTTTTGATAAAATATAAAGTAAACTGAACTGGAGCATTTAAAGGAGGGCATGATTAAAGTAAAAACCAAATAACCATTTTGGTAATAAAAATACATAATAAAGAGAAAAATTACGAGTGAACTTTAAAGTTCAAATGATAAAGGTACGCTAACTTGATGATTACAACTTGTGAACGTTTCTTCCACCGTCACAATAGGTGAAACGGCTCTGTGGACAATACGTCAATAAATTATACCTGAGTGGAAATCTTCATTTTTGGAAACCGACATTCTTTGCTCCTTTCAGTCAGAAGATTTCGAAATCGGATACTACTAGGCCGTGCCAACCCCAGCATGTCCGATAATAATGTCGCATAGTGCAATAAGAGCTGTAGAGAAACTTCCATTCCATAAGGACGAAATCTGCTCTCAGTAATCCATCATGTCTACCTTACCTCTCTCATTCCAATTCATGTAAGACACAAAAATTGGCTTATCCTGTTCACAAGGCTAATTGAACTAGCGTCCCTTCAAATCAAGCAATGACGTGATGTTTAATTTACTGACCTAGTTATATTAGGCAACTTGTGTGACTTCAAACAAATTCAAAACATAGTAAACTAGTAAATAATGAATATAGGGTCAGTAGAAAAGAAGTTTTTTTAGATTCGAATGAGCACACACACACACATATTTATATATATCATATAAAATAGAGTTATTTGATTTCCGTTTTATTCATGGGCAGTATCTATGTAATGCACGTACGCCATTTGTGATATTGGTAACGAGAAGCTCTTTCTTGTATTTTTGTTCACGAAGGATGAGTTTGACAGGAGTGACTGTGATCTGCTTACAGTCCGCAAGTTGATGAAGGCGTTTGAGACTTGACTCCGGATCGGGTGGATGTCGAGTGGCTGATGTAACTAGGGTACTCAAATGCTCAGCTTCATATTCCCAATAGTTGCGTCCCCCAGGGAGCCGACTATTGGTGTGAGATCGATAGGCCTGTGAATTTCTATCGTTATTTAAAAATGTACACATGCTAAATTCAGTACAATATTCATTGTCATATTTTTCATATTCACAACTTTAAAGCACAAATGTAGTCCTTGAAAGTTGAAATAAAGCACGATCTCTTAATGGAGGATTGTGTCATTATACTAATAAAAACGACTGCAATGACAGTTAGTTTGCAAAAATGTCAGGAGTTTTATAAAACCATTCTGTTAAGTGGTTTGGGGAAAAGCACTGGTAATTTATTTACAACTTTACTAAAAGAATTATAATTATTATATGAATGAAATATTTGGTTTATAGTTGGAACTTTTGACGATATACAGATTCCATATTGCAATAATGTTGAACTGCTTTTAAGTGGCTTATTTTAAACTGTCTTCACTAACTGCATCTAAAAAAACAATAGAATTAAAAACAATTATGACCTAGTCACATTCTTTCTGATCGATAGAGTTAAGCTGACTCCTAAAGTTGATTCTGACAACATGTAAAATGAAACTTATTTTAAATGGTTTTCATTCATTTAAAATGAAAGCTTCAGTGTTTCGAATAATATGCCACAGGAGGACATTAAAAATGAAATTTCATCATTAGGAATTTTGAAAGAGATATATTTTTTAAAGTACCAGCTTTAATTTTTCATTTAAATAAACAAATTGAATGCCATTTATTTTTATAGTCTAGCAAAACTTTATGAAGAATAATATGAAATCTCACAATAATTGCTGTAATATCAATATATATGTATAAATAACACACAAAATAAAATTTTTATGAGAGGAATCAAAATTAACTTTACTTTGAAGGAATGCTACCGCCTTGTACCGGCATTGATAAGTCTCGCTTCAAAAGGGGTAAGTTGATACAATAATTAGGCTTCTATTCCTACCACCACCACCACCACTGTTTTGGAGCTTCTACAAAATCTAAAAGTCTCTGCAAGATCTAGAGAGAGAGGTCAATTCAGTGAGAACTGTGAAAAGCAGCACGGTAGAGAAAGAGAAAGAGATGCCAATCACAAAAACAGCGTGCCTATGCACCTTCTTACTGGCGAAGTCTGTGCCATTGCTCCTGCGTCGACATGGTAACGACCTTCACGATGCAACCAATGCACCTTTACTCATGTGTTGAGTGTGCTCTGAGGCAGGTAAGGTATAATTTGCATTCCCTCTTCTGTCTACTTCTGTGGCCACCTAACTGCATAACTGTGATCCATTAAGAAAAAGGTACCTCTTGCTAAAGCCAAACTTAATTTATTCGCCCGAAATTTATCAATTGTTTAGCGATCCTAGGTATCGAAAGTCGGTATCGAGCAGCGTGCCTTTTAAAATATGTACTTCGAAAGTACGGAAAAGTTCACTTTATTAGACCTGTATAACCGGAGCACTTCCCGTGTTCCTTAGAATACCTCTTACTTATCGAGTTTCACACATTGTTTAGCACGTCTTTCGAACCGGAAAAGGCGAACTATAAAAGTTCTTGATGGGATCTTCAAATGCTTAGGTTCTTCCATCTTCTAATACTTCAAAATCAGGTAGAAAACTATTTCTTCAAGGTGAATAAGAACGTATATTAGTTCCAGATTGAGATCGGTCGAAGTATGTGATTAATTTAAATCGAAATTTAGCGATTTTGATACCGAGATTCAGAAAGGTAGCCTGTTAGTAGATTGAGTAATTCACGGTTTAAAATGACTAAAGTCGGAAATCGATAGATTTTATTAAAATTCTATCGACCATTATCCAAAGCAAATTGGAACAAAAATTATGTTTATTTATTAAGTATTAATAAAGTGATTTCAGATGTCCTTGAATATTTATGTCCTTCCATTTGTTTGAGCTTTCGTTTTCTTCGGTTTGATATCATTTGCGGCGTTGGCTTTAGCAATGTAACTCTAGGGGTTGTGTCGATTTCCCTCAATTTTGACAAGTTTATGAAACGTCGTGTTTTCCAGTGATCATCATCTACTTACATAAAATGGCAGGCGTTTCGATGGTCATCATTAGCCCTTTAGTTGACTTCAGGCTTCACAGAGGGGAAGGAACATCAAATTGAAAAAAAGTTGAGAGGGGGGGGTGCAGAAGAGTATTTCAAAGACGAAGGTAGAATAAAGGTGAGGTGATTAATGTGGAAGTAGTCGAATATGACATACAGTGGGGTGATGGTAGTTAGAAGTCAGAAGTCAAATGCCGGTCAATAGACTTTTTTGCCGTATGAGTATACGTTGCCCAGGGTGCACCACGTGGAGGTAAGTCTATCGCACACCCCAAAATGACGATCATCATAGGTTTTGATTGATGTAATAGTGCTTCGTTTGTGCGATTTCAGTGTTATGATACTTTAAATGTTATTCCCACATAATCAGAGCGGTTAATCATTCCGGCCACTGAGTGGATAACCAGATGAGTCGAACCTCTGGCATCCGGCGCAGAAAATTTTGAGAGTTAAAAGAAAGAAAAATTANCCTCCACGTGGTGCACCCTGGGGAACGTATCCTTATGCCTCAAAAAGTCTATTAACTGGCCGTTAACTTCTGACTTCAAACTTCTATGGCCCGACTATTTGACATATTCGACCTCTTACACAGTACTCATCTTGCCTTTTTTATGGCTTTGTGTCTGTCTGTATGTCTCCTTTACATCTGTGAATCACTCTTCTGTTCCACCTCTCGACTTTTTGTCACCTTGACNTTTTCTTCGGTTTGATATCATTTGCGGCGTTGGCTTTAGCAATGTAACTCTAGGGGTTGTGTCGATTTCCCTCAATTTTGACAAGTTTATGAAACGTCGTGTTTTCCAGTGATCATCATCTACTTACATAAAATGGCAGGCGTTTCGATGGTCATCATTAGCCCTTTAGTTGACTTCAGGCTTCACAGAGGGGAAGGAACATCAAATTGAAAAAAAGTTGAGAGGGGGGGGTGCAGAAGAGTATTTCAAAGACGAAGGTAGAATAAAGGTGAGGTGATTAATGTGGAAGTAGTCGAATATGACATACAGTGGGGTGATGGTAGTTAGAAGTCAGAAGTCAAATGCCGGTCAATAGACTTTTTTGCCGTATGAGTATACGTTGCCCAGGGTGCACCACGTGGAGGTAAGTCTATCGCACACCCCAAAATGACGATCATCATAGGTTTTGATTGATGTAATAGTGCTTCGTTTGTGCGATTTCAGTGTTATGATACTTTAAATGTTATTCCCACATAATCAGAGCGGTTAATCATTCCGGCCACTGAGTGGATAACCAGATGAGTCGAACCTCTGGCATCCGGCGCAGAAAATTTTGAGAGTTAAAAGAAAGAAAAATTAAGGAAGACAGTTACTATAGTATCACTGACTTCACTTCAACCGTTTTGAATATAAACTGAAATCAATTTAACTAAGTAAGACTTGTCCCAATTATAGAACCAATTAGTTAATTTTGGAATAATCACCTTTTACTACAAATTTAGAATCTGTGCGTTCTTCAAGACGATAACCAAGCTAAAGAAGAAAGAAAAGGCACGTTTTCTGTATTATAGTGACAAATCATTTCAACTATTTCAATTACGTTTCATATATGTTCGATACATCATAAATTTTACGATTTCACTTGGACAAGTTTTGGATTAATCGCTGTTTCAATGGAAATGGGACGAAAGAAGAGTATGAAACATCGATTTCTTCGAAATATGATTCATAATGATGCATAGTTACACTTGCACTTGGATAAAAAATATCGTTACTATGAAGTCAATTTAGATAATTTGAATCTCAGTTGGTACATGGTTTTTGGAAGAAAAGATCGAATTCAAAGCACCTCAGTCCTTTAAATATCAAAATCTTCCTGGATCAAGCAAGCGTCCTGATCCTTTAGACCTCGACCTGAAAGAGGTAACGGCTTGAAAACCAAATGGACTAGTCTGAAAGTCAAATTTGATAAAGGGATTTGTTATCGATTTACAATTTCATTTAATTGTGGTGCGCAATAGACTTACCTCCACGTGGTGCACCCTGGGNCCCAGGGTGCACCACGTGGAGGTAAGTCTATCGCACACCCCTAATCAAAGATTATAAAGGTACCTTGGTTTGCAGTAGGCAATGACGCTTGTCATTTTCATTAAAGAAATTTCTTCTCAAAATACAAAGACCTCCAAATACAATAAAAGTTGTTTGTATGATTCAAAGAAAATTTTGAACAATTGTTCAATTAATTAATACTAGGGGCAGGTAGCTGACTGAATGATTTTCGTTGCGTGCTTCCAGAAAAATTTGATCCCAAACGTTGTGGTTCCATCGTCAAAATACCAAGACCACTCATTTTATTCCTTCTGATAAATTGGCGTCCATATTTTTTTTCTTAATTTTCATCCACCATGAAACGAAGAATTCTAATTGCTAATTCTGAGGCAACTTGAAATTGCCGTTATTTAATAAGAAACCTTCCGTCCAAAATTAATTAATGTTAAGCAGATTAATTTTTCAACTATAACTCAATTTGTTAACTTAATTAAATATACAATGCCGAAAGGGGAGTTGGACCTTCAAAAATTGGTGGGATGGGGTGGGGGTGGAAGAGGATAGAAAAATAAAACCAAGAAATATAGTTCTTAAAATCAAGGGTTTCTCTACAATTTGGGTCACAAATTTTGTCTTAGTCTTTGCATTTTCCTTGGATTGTGACGATTTTGCACATTTCGTTAAGTTGTTACCTAGGCTAATAGGTGATTCGGTGAAAAATATCGATTTTAAAAACGATGGTTTCCATTTGTCCGAGTTTTCTCAGTTCAGGCTGCTACATATCAGTTGAACTTTATTCGAGGGTTTAGAGATACATGCCTCAAAAGATCGGGCATTTCTGCTTTTCTATCTAAAGCGCTGTTGAGCTGCTCATTCTCTTAGAGGAAATTGATTTAACTAAGGAGAGCTCAACCTCAGTACTTTTACTGGAAATTTACTGAAAATCTGTTGAACCAATTCTTGTAGTTCACATATGTTATACTAGAATTATGTAAAAAAAGTTTCAAGTGGAAGTTGATAAATCAGATTAAGTTATGATGCCTTTATTTCAGTAAAAAATAAACATTTTTAGAGAGAAGTAAAAATGAACTCCGAATATTTCGGTTTCTGAAATTCCATAAACAATTTGACAGATCATTAAACTCAATACAAAGATGAAATGAATGCTCGATTGCAGATTATAACCTCCTTAAATAGGGGATACTTTATTTACCACAACTATCTACTTAGTTTGCTACCAGTAGAATGTAAGTCTAGTTAAAATATAGTTGAGAGATAAAGAGAAATGGCGGCGCCTTTGTTCTTCACTAAACTTTCTCCTTCTTTTGCCTCCTCAACCCCCCCCCCCCCTCCCCGACAACACAGCACTCCTGCCTCGTCTACATTGCTTCGATACATCTTGAAATTTGACCACAAGGGCCGACTAGATGTAGAGAAAGCATTGTATGCATGTATCTCTTTGTCGAAGGTGAATATTTGTTGGGTACGTGGGTCAGAGATGATGAAATTCGCCGCGTTTAGATAAGGCACCACGCCGCCTGTGATGCGGTACACCCTTTGAAGTGCCAGACCAGTCACTTGGTCCCACGCCCTCTCCTCTTTAATCCAGCCCCCCCCCCTAACCCCTCTTCTCTCCACCCCCTCCTCCCTCCCTCCCTCCCTCCAAATCCAAGCTTAGCTGTCTACACCTTTTCTGTGTCTAACCTGACCAGGTATCGCAGTCTGATGCCTGCCACCTCTTAGGTTCTAAGATTTCTGTCTGCAAAATAGACTCTTGGAGTGTAATGTGATGTCACGTTAATAGGGTCAAATGCGAAATTTCGTTGAAAGGTGGCTTTCTTATTAAAGGTTGCAGCTTCACATCTTACGATCCAATGAATAAATAGGTGGTAAAAATTGGAAAGGAANATTTGTTATCGATTTACAATTTCATTTAATTGTGGTGCGCAATAGACTTACCTCCACGTGGTGCACCCTGGGGAACGTATCCTTATGCCTCAAAAAGTCTATTAACTGGCCGTTAACTTCTGACTTCAAACTTCTATGGCCCGACTATTTGACATATTCGACCTCTTACACAGTACTCATCTTGCCTTTTTTATGGCTTTGTGTCTGTCTGTATGTCTCCTTTACATCTGTGAATCACTCTTCTGTTCCACCTCTCGACTTTTTGTCACCTTGACGTTCCTTCTTCTCTCTATGAAGCCCCGAAGTCAGCTCCAGGGCTAATGATAACTATCAAAACGCCTGCCATTTGATGTAATTAAATTTCATTTAATTTGATATTTTTGATAATTAGTTAAAAATATAATAATTTCTTCAATTTAATTGCATCAAGAATGAAGATTGAATGATAGTGGGCTACCTATTTTATGAGGTTTAAAAAGGGTTCAGCCTTTGTTATCACAGTCAATGGAGTTTTTCAGCCTCTAGCATTAAATTTATCTTCAATGAAGACTTTCGTCGCCAGAAGCTCATACAAGAGGTGCAGAGGTCAATTTCCCTGAGGATGACATTCGTAAGTCGTCTGGCAAAATCGGAGGAACTTCTGATCAGACTGAACCACCCTGCTAAAGCACCAAAAATCTGGTTATTTTCCGATGGGAAAATTTTGCGCCGATCAAAGGTGGAATAATAGATGAGTTTTATGCCGTCCAAAATTCACCCATCGAGTCATGCAGACTAACTTTCCCCACTGTCTATTCTTTTGACTGGCCTACTCCACCGAGGGTGATATGACACCTCCGTGTTTTGATGTAGATGCTTAGGTTGTATTGAGTTGCCTGCATTCAATTACTGCCAACTGTGACATTTGAGCCCTTGATATTGATTGAAGGTTGCCAATACTAGACCACGTGCATGACAGCAGACTTTAACTTTAAGATTAGAATGTCGAGGTCGTTCTGTCAGTACAACCATCCTTAGTACATGCTTCTCGAAATTATTCAATGCATCACAGGGCTGGATTTTTCTCGAAACTAATTTCAATTTTTTTAAGACATAAACAACACAATTAGCATAATGAACCACTTTTTTGCATTTAAATCAAATCCAAGTATACATTTAGTATGCAAAAGCCATTCAATGTTGGATTGAACCAAAAATTTCGAAACAAAACGAAAGTTGATTTAAAAGTACTTTAAGCGATGGTGCTTTTTCTTTAAAGATATGACCATCAACAAATTTCCTTTATTTTAGCTTGGCAGTTAAAGTACGAGAAAAATGTGAAGAATCGAGTTGCCGTTGGATAATGTGAATCACTACAAAGAATTCCATAAACTAATCGCTATTCACTGACTGGAAAGGAGTTTAGTACAAAATCCTCCTCAGTTCTATTGCTCACAGCAACGTGAAAACAACGGGATTTTAACTGTGGAAAGCAAATTGGCGTCTGGTGTTCAAGAAATGAGTTTAATGAAATGAAAAGTATCAACGTGGAGGCGGAGTTCGAGGTGTGCGATAATGTCTAAGTGGAGAGTTGGCATTTCAAACTTCAACTGTCCCTACTCGTTTCCCTATTCACGAGCCTTACTCAAGGCCAACCTTTTTAAGAATGTTCTAAGTTTGTGCAAAAATAGTAATAAATTTTTTAGTTAATATTTCTACAACAAAATATTTCGTTTTTACACACTAATGAGTGAAGCTATTTTATTTAATGCATTTTCGGTTTATTTTTTGTTTATTTCCTTTGTATTCACATTATAGGCCCGTTTGAATATTCAAAAGTTGTAGGCAAGGTAAGCTTTATGCGAAGCAACTTAGCATGTGCGTGTTCTTCTTCATCTTTCTTCAGTTTGAAACTGCAAGATCCCACTGTATAGATCATAAAATATTATTCGTCAGTTTTAAATTATATATTCCTTCAGTCTACCAACTATTTTCCTCTCCGTCAAATTTTCGTATTTCTAACGAATATCGTCCCCTTTTTTCTCATACCATAGTGATTAGTCTTCCTCAAGAGAGTAAAGCTTAAGAGTGCCTTTAAAAGGCAAAATCTCCGTTTACTTTTTAACAAATATTCACGGCTCAAACGAAAATGACCATCTAGTTTTCTTGTACTCATTGAGTTAAAACTGCGTCTTACTGCAAGAAATCAATACACGACGAAGCTAATCATATAGTTTAGATAAGTCTAACTGAGACACGTTCTATCACACCAAAATGTAAATGACAGGGTGGTGGAAACGTTACATGCACAACTGGCTCAACTGCCACACATCAGCTCACTAGACAATTCGAATATCCAAAGTAACTCCTAAACATTTTGATAAAGCAGAAGCTTATCAATCTCCGCCGATAAAATGTTTACAACGCTTGAATGAAGTCGCTTTTACCGGAAACTCACATTCAAATGCCTCTCTCATTGCCCCTGCTTTGCAGGCACTGTTGACCCCTACATCACTGTTCGTCCACCAATAGGCATTAATTTCATGGCATTTCACTTGACTAACACGCACGTAAGATGCCACCTTTTAAGGAACGACCATATCATCTATGCTTCTATGAAAATAAGGCTTCCTAAATAATTTTACGAGGGGTGCGCGATAGCCCTACTTCCATGTGGTGCATCCTGGGCAACTTATGCTCGTACGACAAAAATTATCAATAAACCGGCAGTTGATTTCTCATTTCAAACTACCATGACTCGACTGTTTGTCATATTCGACTACTTCACAGTACTCATCTTACCTTTCTCTTTATCTTTGTGTCTGTCGCTTGTACTTCTATGAATTACTCGTCTATTTCCCCTCTCTCTACTTTTTGTGATTTTGATGTTCCTCCCCTCTGTAAAGCTCGAAGTCAAGTAAAGAGCTTATGATAACCATCATAAAGCCTGCAGTTTAATATAAATAAATATTACTTTACGCTTGCATCACAAAATGACTTTTGCGGAAATATTGGTCCTTTCCAACAACCTATAA
>UZAE01012470.1:6474-40170 GCA_900617975.1 Rodentolepis nana | reverse complement strand
GATATGCAGGCATACGATGACGCACACAGCGATAACGTATCCCACGCGTCTTTCATGGTTACCACTATTAGCTTCTGCACATGTTTACCCAACACTTATTTGGGATCTGTTTTGTTTTTTTTCATAATTTAAGTATTAATTAAGTAATTAAATCACCCCTATAACTTACCGAAATCTTCTAACTATTGGGTGGGCAACTAAGTCATTGCCGTTTTTTGTTGACAGATTCACTCTATACTTTCTTTTGTTTTGAAATTCATTTGACGCAACAGATCAGCATCTGTGATTCGCCGCTACTGAAACGCAATGAGAATGAGAATGATCCATTTCTGAAGAACCTAGTTACTGGCGACGAAAAGTGGATAGTTTATAACAATGTTACTCGCAAGAGATCATGGGTGAAGCAAGATCAACCAGCCCAAACAGTATAAAAAGCAGAGATTCACCAAAAAAGATTATGCTGTCAGTCTGGTGGGATCACAAAGGAATTTTGTATTTTGAACTCATGCTGCAGAACCAAACGATAAATTCAAATGTGTATGTTGAACAACTCGAAAAACTGAAAGAAGGATGCAATTGAAGATAAGCGGCCGGCATTATCAAATCGGCGGAAGGGTGTTGTTTTCCATCATGATAACGCAAGGCCCCACACATCTTTGGTTACTCGGCAAAAATTATTGGAACTGGGTTGGGATGTTTTGTCACACCCACCATATAGCCCTGACCTTGCGCCTTCGGATTACCATTTGTTTCGTTCCATGCAAAACTCTTTAAATGGTAAAATGTTTAACAACGCGGATGATGTCGGATCACATCTAATTGAGTTTTTTAATAACAAAGACCAGACATTTTACGAATGGAAAAAGGTCATCGACAAGAACGGCCAATATCTAATTAAAAGGTCATCGACAAGAACGGTCAATAGCTAATTGAATAGAAAAGGTCGTCGACAAGAACGGCCAATATCTAATTGAATAAAGTTATATTTTTAAACAAAATTTCCGAATTTGCCTTCTTATTTGAAATTGGCAATGACTTAAGAATTTGCCTTCTTATTTGAAATCGGCAATGACTTAGTTGTAACCTTATATATTATTAAGTACTTAAGTACCCGCACACATATAGATCACCCAATAGTTCAATGGGGTGCATTAATTCGCACAACATTTTAATTATCCCTCCAAAAGTACTCTCTCTCTTCAACGGCTTACTCCCAGCGCAAAAGCACAATTAAATGTCTCAATTAGGCTGAAACTTCATGTCTTTCTGCAAATGTACAGTAACGATCGATGACGCATTACTCCGAACATTGTTTCGAATCTATGCCATGGAGACGTGTTGAGGTCACCGCGTTGGGTGAGACCATATTACTGCGTAAAATGGTTCGTGAGCATTGCTCTTGAGAGCATGAATTTCTTATGCTGCTACGCATATGCATAAGATAACTTAACTACGAGCATACGTGGCGGCACAATAATCCATTTCTAGTGGAGAGTGTTTTATTTTATCATTATATGTATAATGTATTTATATTTATATATATAAATGGGGGTGTGCGAAAGGTATATATACTGCCAGTTGACTTCTGACCTCAAGCTACAATGGCCCCACTGTATGTCATATTCTACCACTTCCACAGTACTCATCTCTCTTTTTTCCCTGCCTTTGTGTCCATCTCCTTTTCATCTTTGAATCTCTCTTCTCACCCTCTCGAATTTTTCTCACTTTGATGTTCCTTCCCCTCTGTGAAGCCTGAAGTCAACTAAGGGGCTAATGATAACTATCAAAACGCCTGTCATTTGATATGTATATATATATATATATATATATATATATATTAACCCAGTTAATCAGTGGGTCAATACGCTCTTGACATTGAAAATGGGACTTCATTCAGATGTTGAAAATTAGATATCCTAAACTCTGAGGCTGTGAACTCGCTTCAGTATTTTAATCGAATCTAAACGTCGAATGAGGCAAAGTGTCATTTCTACTCAATCAGCTGTTTTACCCCTATCTGCCTTCAGATGATTTCCCAGAATGTTCACATATACCAAATGACAGGTTTTATGATAGTTATCATCAGCCCTTTAGCTGACTTCGAGCTTCACAGATGGGAGGAACTTCAAGGTCACAAAAAGTCGAGGGAGAGGGGAACAGAAGAGCGATTCGTTGATGCAAGAGAGGCAGACACGAAGGCAGAGAAAAAGAGGGAAGATGAGTACTGGGGAAGTAATCGAATACGGCGTACAGTCGGGTCATGGTAATTTGAAGACTAACCTCCACGTGGTGCACTCTAGTCAAGAGAAGAAAGTCTGTAAATCGGCAGTTGACAATTGAGCTTCCAGAATGAAGAGTTGTAGCAAAAAAAGAACATTTTTTCTTCTGTCGAAGAGAATACTATGTCATTGCTTCAATAGGATTACACGATTATGACCTGCACCAGATTGTGAGTAAAACTCTGGCGATTGTGTGATTTTCATGTCTATTGACTTTTTTTTAAAATTAATGTTAACCAATTGTGGATGATCTTGTAGTAACCGAACTTCCAAACACGTAGACCTGCGAGTCTCTGCATATTGAAGGTCCGCTGACTCATTCTTTTCCACTGTCAGTTCCTCGTGGTACTGACACCTACACACATTACACTCCTTTCATTTACTTCCAGGGGTATTCGATGGACTTACCTCCACGTGGGGCACCCTGGGCAACGTATACTCTTGCGGCAAGTCTTTTAATCGGCAGTTGACTTCTCACTTCAAACAACCATCACCCCCACTGTATGTCATGTTCGACCCCTACCACAGTACTCATCTTACCCTTTCTGAGCCTTTATGTTTGTTTCTTTTACATCTTTGAAACACCCTTCTATTCCCCCCCCCCCTGAATTCTTCTCACTTTAATGTTCCTCCTCCCCTCTGAGAAGCCCGAAGTCAACTCAAGGGCTAATGATAACTATCAAAACGCCTGCCATTTGTTACAAACAACTTCCAATCGTCAAGCATAGGTGTTCTCGTTCCAAGTCTTAGCCTTCTTTTAGTTAGCTTCTATAGACGATATCAGTTGAAGGAAGAAACTCTCTAGTCCTTCTCTATATTGTCCCCTTTTAGGAGTCAAAATTGAATCAAAAATAAGCATTTACCATTAAATTCTCTTTTATTTAAGTTACATAAAACAGTGCGCGTATAAGAATGGGGATGAATATAATACCAGAATACGAATTCAATGAGGTCTTTTTACAGGAACGTTTTTTTCCAATGATCTTCAACAATTAAACCGCCACTTCGTCTATGTCCCACCGTCTTCGCCGTCATTTTCGTCTGAAGAGGAGCTGATCTCAGAGCCAAAGAGACTCGCTTCCAGATAACCAGCAGCTCCCAGAATGCTTTTCTTGCTCTTCATGCGCTTTAGAGGATTCCTGTTCGCCAGCCCACCATCGTCTTCAGAATAGTCGTCATTATCGCTTTCATCTCGGCGGTTACCGACTTTCACTGTCTCTGGACGAAGAAGCTGCCTGGCCTCTTCGGCGTCAACATAATCATAACCCTCTGGACAAGTGTTGAATTCCCGATTATCGGCTTCTTCTTGTGAAGATAGATCTTGATCACGTTGATGATGAGAGCCCTAATATGGAAAGCGAAAACCCAAATTAGTGACAATTTTTAAGTGGCATTGATTTGAAGGAAGGAGAATTCCTCCACATCATACCTGACGATTCTTTTCTTCTGGAAATTTAGCTGGGTGGGTTAGCATTAGCCTGACACTTCGCAGCCGTTGACGGAGACCAGTTAGCTTCTTTCGATTGGCTTCAGCACCTCGACGAATGAGAAGTTGAATCTGGATCTGTAAAGAAACAATGAACTCAATTACTATAACTGAATCGACGTATGTGGAAGATGGTTGACGATACATTGGTAAACATGTAATTCATTTTCCTCGAACAATATGAGCATCGTAGAAACTTTCCATGAGTGAATTTGAAAGCATCTAATCAATGTCTCCTGATTCGAAATGCATTCTATCTAAATGCATGCCAGCACGACGATATTCACTGAAACACAATCAAGCCGCCCAGGAATCTCAAAATTTAATTGTGAGCATACTGCGGATGCCACTCAACGGTACGTCAACCACCCGCAAGCAGACTTCCTAGAATGCAGTCCCGCGAGAGCAAGATTAGAATGGATGCATCCGACCTCTCCTCAGAGTGGTAGTTGAGAGTCCCTGGAAAGGTATTTTAGCATTCCTTGGGTCAGACCCAGGTCTACTCTATTAGCCACAGACTGACACACCCTCTCCCCCACCCCTCTCAACGTAAATTATTTAGACATATCCTGCTTCTGCCCAATCTCTTCCCCCCTCGGCACTCCAAACCTCCAATTAGCTATAAGCCTAACTCGGTGGGGTTATAAAGGCAGCACGCACTTCCAATCTATCCGCCTCCTCTTCGAGTTGCTTGTGAGATTTATCACCCTGATCAAATTCGTTGGAATCCTCATCACCGCAGCTCCCTCCTAAACTGTCCAGTTGCCCATCTTCGTCTAAATTGTTGCCTCGAGAAGGTGAGGTGGAAGATGAGGACGAAGAGGATGCCTCGCCTTCGTACAGCATTTCCGGTGGAATTGAGGCGGCACGTTCGAGTTCCTCCTCCATCATCGCGTCCTCCACTTCATCCAACATCTCCTTTGTAGCCTATAACGTAGATAAAAAGACCAAACAAATAGCACTCTAACATTGACCATTTGAAGTTAATTAATTAAGTAATCACATAAACGCCCAGTAAATCTATCCTATTGGCCTAAATTGGTCAACAGCAAAATCCAAAGCAGTTAGTGGCGATCATCCCAATTTTAATATATAGGAGCAGAGTAATTTGAAGAGAGCACATTGAGTTGATAAAAGTTTAAGGAGAAGAACAAAAATTTTAAACAGTAATAGCAACGCCAAACTTGTGTAGTGGGGAAGTATCCCGGTGCCCCTCATAGAAGAAACTCGTATTCCCCTACTAAGTGGTCCTAGAAAAATCCTCCTAATACTCAAGCCAGCTTAGATTTATTTTCAACTTCTTTTTTTCAAACAATTTCTTGACAAGTTTGAAACACTAAAACCCCCAACTCCCTTCTCTCATACACAAACTTTTGCACCAATATTAATGATCCAGATCAGAGGTGTGAGATAGACTTACCTCCTCGTGGTGCACCCTGGGCAACGTATTCTCATACGGCAAAAAAGTCTATCAACCAGCAGTTGACTTCTGATTTCAAACTACCATCAACCCCACTGTATGTCATATTCGACCCCATCACAGTACTCATCTTACCCTTTCTGAGCCTTGATGTCTGTCTGTTTCTTTTACATCTGTGAATCACTCTTCTGTTCTTCCTCTCGAATTCTTCTCATTTGATGTTCCTCCTCCCCCATGTGAAGCCCGAAGTCAACTAAAGGGCTAATGATAACTATCAAAACGTCTGCCATTTGTTATAAATAAATGATCCAGATCAACAACAACCTCTTCAATCCTCCAAACGTCCCCCACCCCCCACCCGCCCCTCCTCCTGTCTAATAATTCTGCCATGGATGTTGGACCCATTGGCTGACCTCAATCTGGGTCGATTGTGTTAATTTGTTTTGCAGAAAACATTTGAATAAGCAATAGGGTTATTCTAAAGACTTTTTGGGTTTGGAATACGATGGGGCTGATGAATTAGCGGCCTAGTACATTGGCGCCTCGTCTGGCTCCACACTGAATGGCTTGCGGAGAGTTGCGCAAATAATAAATGGCTATATTGGTTAGAACAGGGGTGTGCGATAGCTTACCTCCACGTGGTGCACCCTGGGCAACGTATACTCATAGGCATTAAAGTCTATTAACCGGCAGTTGACTTCAAACTACCACGACCCCCCTGGTTGTCATATTCGACCCCTTTCACAGTACTCACCTTACCTTTTTCTCTACCTTTGTGTCTGTCTGCCTCTTTTACATCTGTGAATCGCTCTTCTGTTCCCTACCCCTCGACTTTCTGCCACTTTGATGAACCTTCCCCTCTGTGAAGCCCGAAGTCAACTAAATGGATAATGATAGCTATCAAAACGCCTGCCATTTGAAATAAATAAATATTGGTTAGAACAAGATGCAAATAGGGGGTTCCAGCATGAATAACACATGGGTTACCAAACTCTCTCTATGAGAGTAGTAACTGCGGAAAAAGAAGAACACTAGGATTCGCAAATCACTCACTTGCACATAAGTGATTCTCAAGCAGATAAATATCATCACTATAACTGCAAGTATTTGCATACTCACACATTGCCTTAGTGGTGAAAGAGATGCCAGAACTAAGATGGTGTGTGGCGTGTGTGAGAGCGATACAATGTGCTAAGCAACTACCGTGCCAAATCATTAGCATGCAAATAGGTAAGCATGACAACAACACGATTACATCACCTTCTGAGTTGCGAATGGAAGTCAAATAAAAAGGCTGTCATTATGCAGAAAAAAGCAGGAACAAACATGCCAGTCAGCTTTCTTCCAGTAATTTGAGTCGCTAACAGCCTAGACTTCCGTTAGTGAGTCTAATGCCTGTCGTATATTCACTTAACCACAGGACAAATTTGGGGATGTAAGGCAATGTGATATAGGCCGTGCTTACATAATACACACTTTCATACACCCAATTCCACATTGACAACTCTTGACCTTACGAAGTGGCGGATCAATAGCGTCTGAGTTAAGTCAAAGCCGAGAGAATTTCAGTTCTCGTTAACGATGAACACAAACAGACCACAGCAAGTTGAGTTTAAATAGACTGAAATTGTTTGTAGTAATTACAAAACTTGATTTATGAAGATGCAACAGGCACCACCACCAAGTATTTCAGTTCCAAAAGTACGTCCTCTTCCGAATGCAAAGATATGAGTCCGGTTGTAGAACACTAGCATCCAATGTAATTATCCAGTCAGAAGTCTTCATATACAAGTTCCAAACGACGTCAACTATGGCAACGAGTACCAAACCATTCAAGACTGAAATCTACTTTATGCCCGGTAAATAATGAACACATTTTGGCTAAATAGCTCCTCCTAACTCCCTAACCCCCCTCCACCCCCCCCCCCGGAGGTAATGATTCATACCAGAAATGTAAACAGATTCTTAATGATAACCTTCTTCAACCCCTCCATAAATTTAATCAAGGTGTACTTTTAAACCAAAGTAACGACAAACCATAGGCGACATATGTAGAAGTGGATTGTCGGCGATTTCAAGGGGACGAGGAGGTGGTAAGTATTGCTCAATCTCCTTTTCCAGATCCTCAATCTCCTTTTCCTCCTCCTCCTCCTCCTCGCCATCACCGTCCTCCTCGGAAATGTCATCGCTATCTTCATTTTCATCTATCGTGGAAGCTAATGCATCCTCATCACTGTCCGAAATTATGGACATATTGTTTGCGTCACTATCATCTGAAGAGGGGATATCTATTGGCAATTCCATAGAACTGGAACTTGGTCCTTCACCATCAGGGACTTGGGTTTCGTCGTCGCCTTCACTCTCTGAACTGGACGTAGGTGACAAGGAGGGAGATTTAGGTATCATTTTCTTCTCTTTCTCGTCTTCTTCCACCTCTTCTTCGGATTTTGGATTATCTCCATCTAAAGCAAAGAATTCTAGGGTGGTAATAAAGAAGTTGGTAATGTAAAGACAGCCTTAACTGGATTCAGTTACCGATTTGCGTCCTTAAGTTTGGATGAACGTTCTCTTGCCGCTTTCGCGTATTATGGACGACCTATGCTTAACTATCCTTTGAAGGAAATTATTCCACCCACTTTTCAAAAGGCAGTGTAGAGGCTTAATTTGACCTAAACGTTGCTTAATCTTAGCAAAGACAAACAATTTAATCTTAATTCGAAAAAAGCTGGAAACTTTAATCGGTGACACGAGCATACCCCCTCAACCTTAATTCATAAACAAAATTTAGTCTGTGATATGTCGTTATCCTACGAGTGAACACAAATGAAGCTACATGTAATCTCTAGACACCAAGATTCTAAGCTAAACCATTGGCCAGACTCCCTAAATAGCATTTCCACAGATCTGGTCAAGACCTATCGAGTCCGAGCGTCTTTGGGTTCTGCACGCAGTTAATTACACGATGTACGACCGATAGAATACTTATACAATTAGGTGAATCCTAGCAGCACATACCACCAGTAGGCGCGTCCAGATGACCGTCAGATTTGCGAAGACATCGTCTTTTGGAAATCGATGTATCAACCATGGCCGTGGTGGCGGACTCAGACTTGGTTCGTTTGCGTGAGGAGCAGGGCGAAGAGAATTCATTGAAGTCTTGGCTGTGATGCCGATGGTGGTGACGGTGGTGCTTTCTACGTTCTTCCTTCTCCTCTTCCTCAATCGATTTGAGTGTTGAGAGGAGCAGGTCCGGAGTTAATACTGGTTTCGATGGACTAAAAACAGTGGTTGGATCAGTCGAACTGGTGAAGACTACGGCTCCATTCAAAACTTAAGCATCTAAACGTTCTACACACGCTTCTTTTTGTTCCACTCTTGGAGCTGTCGATTGCTACTGTTGGGCGTCAGAGATTTAGTCATCGCTTCTACAATCTGACTCTGATTCGCCGAGTTCTATAATTTAGCAGCTTCGAAATTGGGGACCTTACTTACTTATTACTCCAACACCGTATTCAACCTTTGCATGAATTGGAGTACATATTAGACAAAATGTACCGAGAGGGGGGGGGATACGATTATTGATGGAGTAATTTAGTGGGGAGCGTGAGGAGTTCACAGCCACTTAAAATGCAATAAAACAGCAGTAGAGTTCGGTAAGGACAAGGGAATCAGATGAAGACCAGTTCTTTGGGCCTGAACACAATAAAGCGAGCAATTGGCAGAGGTGTCTCGGCACATCCTACTGTGATCTACCTGGCTTGATTTACATTTCGCGTCTATGCGACACGTGAGGTGTGCCTTTAGCGTCGGAAACGTCAAAGGGGCTACTATATCTATTCCTCCCTTTCACAACAAACGGATTAACATGTGCTGTATTTGCTCGTGTGCATATGCCTTTTCGATTGAAGAAAATCGGGTTGGTACATGAACTGACCCCTTGAAAGGAGCCAAAAGGCAAAGATATTAATGAAACCAGAGTCTCAGGGGAAATAATTGGAAATTGTGAACCCGATTTGGTGAGTCAATTAAAGAGGCGGTAAGTAAGTAAGGAACACCGTGGTATAAACCTTGTGATCACGGGGTGTGCGATAGACTTACCTCTCCACGTGGTCCACCCTGGGCAACGTATTCTCATACGGCAAAAAAAGTCTATTAACCGGCAGTTGACTTTTGATTTCAAAATAACATCACCCCACTGTATGTCATATTCGACAACTTCCATACTACTCACCTCACTTTTTTCTCTGCCTTTGGGTCTGTCTGCCTCTTTTACATCTGTGAATCACTCTTCTGTTCCCCACACCTCGACTTCCTATTACTTTGATGTTCCTCCTCCTCTCTGCGAAGCCTGAAGTCAACTAAAGGGCTAATGATAACTATCAAAACGCCTGTCCCATTTGAAATGAATGAATGACCCTGTGATCACAAATCCGCCATCCGAGAGCCGGCATACCGTTCAATGACCCAATTAAGCGGGAAATGGGGGGGGGGAATGGCATTAGCCCATTAGAAGAGGGGAGAGTGTGTAAATTAGCAAAATCAGTTAAATGATGAGGCATTCAGGGCAGGTTTTAGGACCTGCCCTGAGTCTACAAATAAACGAAATTATTTGAGCGTATTTTCTAACACACACACTAGAAAAGAAATACACCATCATCATCCGTGAGAACACACCCAAATTGAGCTTAAAAGCTTATTAATCAGATTATCAGTATACACAAGAGCACAAATTTGGCAGGGAATTGATAAGGGGCATTCGCCAACCAACCCTCTATGAAACCTAATATTTAATGATTCAATGTGTGGGGTGGGCGAAATAGACTTACCTCCACGTGGTGCACCCTGGGCAACGTATACTCATACGGCAAAAAAGTCTATTAACCGGCAGTTGACTTCTCACTTCAAACTACCATCACCCCACTGTATGTCATATCGGACTACTTCCACAGTACTCACCTCACCTTTTTCCACCTTTTCTACCTTCGTCTTTGAGAAACCCTTCTGTCACCCCCCCCCCTATCGACTTTTTTTCCACCTTGATGTTCCTCACCCTCTGAAGCCTGAAGTAAACTAGAGGGCTAATGATAACCATCAAACGCCTGCCATTTGATATAAATAATGATTCAATGTGTAGTGAACTTGGTGCCATTCGATAGCATTTGTTTATTTATTTATTTATTTCAAATAGCAGGCTTTATGATATTTACCATTAGCCCTTAAAATTTGACTTCAGCTTCTCCCTAGGGTGGGGGGAGGTACACATATAGCAGTTAATTAATAGCAGTTCATTAGCTGTCTTTTTGCCTCCCAGTATCTCTGGCTTTCCGTCGTTGTTTTTAGGGGTGGACATCGAATCAGGTGGGTCTTCTTAATTTCCTCCTGTAGGTTACATAGGGGAGGCATAAAAATACGGGGTGAATAGATTGAAGAGAAATACAGTTTAGTCAAAATGAAGGATTCCTTAAATGTGCATTTTACGTGTATAAACGGGCATGAGGTTTCATTAAAAACACTGTTTACGAGGATGGTTTGAGCTTTAGATCAAATCTACTTCCTCTTCCTTCAATACCAAAAAAAAACAATTAAAACAGCTCTCACGGATGACAAACACACTTCGAACAAGGTCATTAAGAAAAGGTACAATCTGTGTCGTGCTAATTGCATTCATGGAATTAGGTGGTGGGGATTAAAATGCAAAAAGTGTGAATTTCCAGAAAAAAAGGTAGCCCAACTTAAATTGTGAAATCCAGTGCAAAGAAGATTAAATTTACTCGCAGCATTTCCTTAGCAGATGCAAAAAAACAATTGAAAGAGTTCTAAGACTGATTATCGTAAAAAAACAAGCCTCTACGTGATTGAAGTGTATTACCACAATGGAGTGACCTAATTCCAATACCTCCTGTAAGTGACCTTTTGATGTGTTTGTTGGATCGAGGTTGTGGCAGTGAGATCACACTTTCCAATAAGCCTTAAAAATCAATAACCAACAAAAAAAGCCATAGCATTGAAGTTAGTTATGGTGCGTCAAGAATACTCCATTTAACATTTCACCGACGACACATCTATTTCACACAAAAAAATGTACATTAATTAATCGATTGTCAGCAGCACCCACACACTTGGCATACTCCTTTGACCACTCAAAGTTTTGAGAAACAGGAGGCCTCACAAACTGTCGTGAAGCAACATCATAGCTATTAGTCTCGAAACGCTTTTGACAGGAGGCACTGAATTACGCCAAGCCACACCAACCACAAATCACTGTAAAGTACTGCGGAGAAGAAGATGAAGAATAAGAAAAACAATGCGTGCTCAAGAAAGACCCAGGTGTGTGGCGCAATTATGGTGATAAGGAATGAAGACATCGTAGGTACTTGGGTAATAGCCATGACTCATGTTTTGAATATATTCTGCCTAATTAAGGGGTAATTGGCAATTATTCAATGTCGGCATAACGATAAAACGTCGTTATGATAGCTTTTCAAAGAATTCCAAACTTCCAATTCTTGCATGCATTTCGCTAGAGCCCACTAATTCAAACCTCATAACTGCGCCACTGTGAAATGGATTACTCTAGAACAAAAATCACAAATGGGTGATTAAGTAGGGTGAAATTCTAAATTTGCAATTTTAAATTGGATATCGCGTTTATGGTAAATAGTGCGATTTATATGCGAGAAAGGTCACAGTAACGTTTGTAAGAAACACTATGGGATATCACGCTTCTTTGAGAAAAGAGGCAATGAAATATAGCCATTTAGTGACAGGTGTGAAATTAGAAAAAAAGGCACATTCCCATCGGATCAACATCTGCCAAAATCAATTGCCAACCCAGCACTCTCCGCTGCAAGCAAGAAATCTCTCCGAGAGTAGAATCGTTGGAGGACTGCTCACGTACACCCCCCCCCCCACCCACTTTGTAATTTACTTCGGCTTCTAAACGGTTTTTTCTTCTTAAGAGACAACAAGCTGAACCTCGTGAGCACTCTGTGGCAGATCTTGAGTACATGCTGAATAACCCCTACATGTCATGAAAGTAGCACCGGATCTTTACACCTATTCCGTAACACAAATGGTCACCTATTTAGTCCCACCTGTTTAGTCGTGTGAGCAGGTAAAACCCAATTAGTAGCTACACGAACTCCCCCTACAGACCACTTGGTCAGACAAGGTGCTTTTGTTCCCCCCCCCCCCCGCTTTCTTTGCAGATTAGAGGGATTCATCACAAAGGACCTTCATGAGTAGAGCCAAGCCATAAACATTCCCTCTGCAAACTGAGCATGCATGTAGATTTGACATTTCAAAGAAAATAGTTTAAACAAACGAATTCGTACAAATTTGCCTAGATAAGAACGGAGGAGAGGGAGGTGGGGGGGGGGGGGGGAAANGAGGGAGGTGGGGGGGGGGGGGAGACAACTAGAACTGGAGTCTCGGATTAGAAACTCCCACTTCCACATTTTTGATGGCTGCAACCTTACAAGTACCCAAGTATGTCCTGACGTCTACATCAACGACACACTGGAAAATGATTTGCAGTAGGCAATCTCATGCAATATCCACATATTTGCAGGATATTTCTTATTCGAGAAATACAAAAGTTGCACAGGCTAAAAATTATATTCTAGCTGACAAGGCTGATCCTGATCTACCCATTCAAATAGGCGTAAAAGAAAAAGTTAATGAGAAGCTTTGACAATTTGTGTCCAATACTGATTGAAAAAAAAAGAAACTGTTGCGTCGGTTAGAAATCCACGTAATCTACTATTAAATGTGCGGTTTCGGTTTGATATACTATGGCACACGATCGGGATTGCACCCTGATGGTTTGGACGCTCAGAAGTAGCTAGACTACCATGCCAGACCTAACATGTTCAGGGTTAGAAGTCTGCAGATAAGCAGAAATACCCCCCCCCCCATTCATTCTGAATCCTGCCACGTTTATACAGGGTTACTCACAATTTACAACTCTTAATGGTCGCGATAAATGTCAGCCCTTGGGTGCTAGCTTTCAAGGTCAATTGATTGATGTGCGTGGGTTTTAACAATCCGCAGTCACTTATTTTCATCCCACCTTACCCTTCTCCACAAAATCAATCTTGATAAGTGGAAATGGTCATGTCTCTTAACCATGATCACCTTGACACTTCATCTTACTTGCGATGATGGCATGATTCTGGGACATTAAAAAACGGCACACGATGAATTTGCGCATGGCTGTCTTTCGTGCCAATAAGGAGCAAAGCATGGCCTTCCTGCAAAATCTCATTTACTTCTCCTCTTGGCATATCTCCCTCCTGTGATGGTGGACAGTGGAAAGGTGTCATCTTGGAAGGCAACTCGACAGAGACTGGACACTTAGGTCCACCTAAGCAACTCTACTCACACACACACCAACTTTTCTCGATTTGTTAACGAACTACTTATTATATAAATTGCCCAGCACCCACCCAGCAAAATGGCTAAAGTATGAAATACTACAAAAAGTGAACTGTAATATTCATGCACCAAAGCAGAATTGAGATAGATACTAGCACTAGTGCAATACTCGCATAACTAACTACTCATAAAGCACAAGTAGAACTTACTTAGCCTCCTTTGCTTCCAGCTCCTTCTGTATCCGCGTTTCTTCATCCTCCATTAACGGAAGAGGCCTCGAATTCTTTCTACGTTGATGGTAGTGATGCTGACGGTGTCTATCGTTATGATGACGATGATGATAGCGCCTAGAAATAATGGGGTTCGCGTCGGGATCAAAAGCTTGTACATTGAAGTCTTGATCAAGAGGGAATTGAGATTCTGGCAAATGTTCCCAACGGAAGTAAGTTGCCCAGAGCCAACGTGGAGAGACTATATGGAAGGGAATTTCAGGAGCAGAAGTCCGACATTGAGCTTGGAAAGTTCGTGCTGCTATCACCTTCTCGGTGTTCTGTCGACAAGCCACGAGATGAGTAGTGAAATTACGGTGCCTGTTAAAATTGAGGATATTATGTTGAAACTACTGAACTAAATTAAGTAGCAGATGTATTAAAGTGATTTGAGGACATAATAATAAAGCCGTATCAGTATCAAGGCATGAAGGCAAGCTTAAAGAATGGTTAGGCATTATCAAATGAACCTCCAATACAAGTATCCTAAAAGAGATAAGCGTATTCGATGAATAGCTGTGGGATAAGTTTCCATCAACAAGTATGATTCTAGTGGTTCATGTTCATATTCAAAAGAATCCTGTTGATCATCCACCCTACTGAACGCACAACAAAAGGCACCAATCCTGCGACCGCTGACTTAACAGACGTATATTTGGACAGCTGCACTACCACTTAATTGCTGTATATATTTTAGAACTCGGTAGCTGTCAAGCAGTAATTAATCAAGATGAAAACGGTAACGATATCAAATCTAACATTGGTTAATCTTGGGTTAGCGATAGACTTACTTCCACGTGGTGCAACCTGGGCAAAGTATACCCATACGGCGAAAAAGTCTACTAACCGGCAGCTGACTTCTAACCTGAAACTACCATGACTCCACTGTATATCATATTCCACCACTTCCACAGTACTCATCTTACCTTTTCTCTGCCTTTGTGTCTGTCTGTCTGTCTCTTTTACATCTGTGAATCATTATTCTGCTCCCCCCCCCCCCCCTCCTTCTCGACTATTTGTCACTTTGATGTTCCTCCTCCTCCTCAGCTAAAGGTCTAATGATAACTATCAAAATGCCTGCCTTTTGAGATAAAAAAATACAAAAATATTGGTTAATCTAGTCATTCTATCCCCCAATTCGAATTAACCAAATTAGTACATTGCTTCCCATCTTATTGTCAAATGGAGAGGTTATATACCGTGTGGAGGAAGCCTTGGCTAGAGCCGGATCTTTAGGCAACCTGAGACGATTATGTAGACGAGCTCCTAAACCCAGAGCAATACGACCAGCCAACGAATCACTCGGCGGATAATTCCTAGGTGTCAAACCAGACATTGTAATGTGCGTATTCGGCCCCAGCACCTCGGCTCGAATCGAGGATATAACGTTAGCCACGTGAGGTATACCAGACAACCTGGATCCATACTCCACAGACTTATTTTCAGCCGACATTTTTGCAACCTCAGCCATATGCTCATCATAGGCCCGGTAGTAACGTCGATGAATTTCTGTGAGAATTTCTTCCAACCTTAGAAGATAATCTACATCATAGGAGTCAAGGTCCTCTTCACTCATCTCAAAAATTGACTGAGTTTGGGATGGTGCAATTAACGGTGGCGGGGGTGGCGACACACATCGTGGGGGGTATTCAAGCTCCCCATCTGTTCTCACTTCCTCGTTTTTGAGCTCCTTCTCCGTTGTTGTTGCATTCTGAGGTTTGGTGGGTATGTTATTCTTATCAGTTGGCTGTGATTCCGATAGTTCAGGTTCATCTCCAGTTGCAGTAACTTCTGGTTCTTCTTGCTTGGAAACTTCACTAGCAGACCCCGCCGTTTCTTTTTCCTTCGATTCTAACTCAGCAGTACCCTCTGCAGTCCCTTCAGAGTGCTCGACTCCCGGTTCTCCAGTTTTAGACTCATCAGCCTTTTGAAGAGCCTCTGATTTCTCTTCCGCTTTTGAAATGCTATCACCATCTGCTGAGGTCATAGGGACGGGTGTTTCATTGTTTGTGGATTCCGATTTGTCAATACCGTCTTGGAGTTTCGATCTAAAAGAAGCAGAATACCAACTGGATGAAGTATCAAGTACAAAACGAATGCGTCTAACGCACCACCGATACAGACAAAGCTACTAATATGATTTTTAAAAAAATCCTTTTAGGAAGTAGCTGAAACCGGCAATTGTGAAAAGTCCTATTAAATATGAGGGAAGATGATCAGAGAAATGTAACATCAGGGTAGCAAATAGTCCTTCTAAGTTCGAATTTTAAGTTCAAGTTGCACAGCATTTACGAAATGAGTGGCTCGCATTCCAAAATTTAAGATTCGTCCAGCAACCCCCTCCTATTGAAGATCGATATTGACACTTTAGGTGGTGGTAGCCTAAATTCCAATAAGGCAGAAATATATTAGACAGCTAAAATTGCGAAGAAACGCTAGCTAAGAAAAAAGAAAGCGAATAATTTGCCTGAAGGCGAAGGAATAAAAAAAAAGGTAAATACAAAGCCCTCATTCAATCTACCGTGGGAAAGAAAAGGAGTAAGGTAAAAGTTAAAAAACTGATGGAAGCAAAAGGTTGTCGCTCAATTTTTAATATGCGGTGGTTCCTATGATTTGTGGCAGAACTCCCACCCCCCACCCCACCCCCAACGACATTTCTCCGCTGTAGCTAGCTACTTCTAACCTCCTTATACCTTGAGAGAGTCCAATTGGGACGAGGCTAAAACACTCCAGAGATTTCGTTTTCGTTAAAAAGTACTGATCATGTTGAGTTAGATACCCATCAACAACCTTTTCTCAAAAACCACATTACGCTATTGGATACCACTCAAACGCTAATGAACGGGATACAAATGCCCCCCCCCCCCAACCACTGGCTTATAGCTAGTTAACAATGTCAATGGTAACATGAATAAAAAACGACTTCGAATGTGATAATTGTGCAATAACCTTAACCTTTAATCATAGTTAACAAGCTGTATATTAAAAAATTAACCCCAGCCAGTAATAAATCTCACATTTTCGACTTAGAAGGACCCTCTTCATCTGAAGAACTAGTCGATTCTGTGTTGGTTGGTGTGGGGGGAGTGAAGGCGCGGAAGTCGGGCATTGACATCATTGAAAGTGGACGTCCGGGCGGTCCGTTAATGTCGCCAACTTCGGGGAAGAATCTAGTAGAAATGGTAGAAAGCCTGGTTAGAGTGAGATGTGTGGGTGCTACGAAATAGTAATAAGTAGGATATGTTAACCTGTAAGGCTGGACTTGAATGAGATTGGGTGACCAATCCCAGACATCCCCCCTATCGTCTATGATGCATACAAGATGAACGCCTCGGGGGAAGAGAGCTCTAAAAAGACAAAATAGGAAAGTTTAATTTTGAATTTATCAAAGAAGTGAATCAATTCAATTGTTTAGATAAGTACAAGTCAAAATCGTTTCGATCAGAAATCAATGATTCCGCAGAGATTCAGTTCTACGATTCAGATTAAAAGCCCAATCAGTGTGACCTCGATAGTCACTCTAAGAAAAGGGAAGACTATCGATTTGAACATGCATACCAATGCATTTAGCAAGAAGTTGCTCTTCATCCAGAAGGGGAAATAAAACTCACCAATTAAAACAAAAGTCTGATAGATTCTCGCTAAATTCTCAGATCGAACAACTCCTAATTGATCTCCACTTCATATGACTCACTTTCTAAGCTAGGTAAACTGATTTCCACCCTAAAAAATTCAGTCAGGAAACTATCAACCTAAGTTAGTAACCAGAGCTGTATTGAAGGGCATATTTACCCCATACACACAGTAGAGTTGCTATAGAATTTAAATAGCCAATAGAAAAACAGGAGCACATTCCTGATCACGCATTGAAAAACACATCGACAAAATAGGATTCGTGAAATTTTTGAATACTACACAAATCCAACCGAAATAGATAAAAAAACAAGTTCAAAAAGTTCTATAAGACCTCCAAATCGATATTTAAAAGTGGTTTATTGGTAATAAAATATGTACCAATATACTTACTTGAGATTGGCTGACTTTGTAATGGGATTAAAACATTCATCCCGAGAGAGGATACGCTGGCAGAAATACTTTCGTTTGGGATCCAAAATGCTGGCCAATTGGTGGGCATATGCTCGATTTCCAAATGTGCAAATGTGCATCTGGAAGAGTTTCACCATTCGACGCAGAAATTTAGTGAGATGGGGCCGGAAACGCGTGTGATAGATCATCTCACTGCCCGCCAAGTTGAAACGATGTACATTCTACAAGCAAATGATATCACTTGTTATAGTCGACCACAAGTGTGTTAGATCAAGGGTTCTTGAGGATACGGCATTAACGCACGAAAACCAGTGCACAACCTTCAACCCGGGTACCCCAAAAAAGTGAAAGGAACAATGAGGTAGCAAAGGCAAATTTAAAATGTCAAATTTTATTCCAATAGAAAGAATAACCAATCATAATTTAGGTAAATAAAACAAAAACAAATACCTCACACATATTAGTGTTTTTTGTGGCATTTTAAAGTAACCAGTATTTATATTAATCCATAGCTCGTGTCATTTGATGAGCAAAAAAAGATTCATTAAATTTCCAGTTTATAACCAGTAAAGAGAGACCGAAAGGACACAATAGTTGATTTCATCATTGCGGGCGAAAAAGTATTCGATCAATTCTGAGAAGAGAGAGATCGGCTGAAAGGCGATGGTACTGTAGTGAGCGGAAAGTAGACGGAATTGAATAGCTACAGGAATGTTTTGCGCATTTGACCAACAAGCATCAATGACAGTGGCAATGAAAATAAACAATTGTGAACCTCACTAAGGAACGTATTAGAAATGCTTCACACTTGTCATCCAGTTGGATGCCCTGAAACGGGCAGGACGGCCCCAGCGCAAGTTCGGTGGAGCAGAGATCTTTGGTCTAAAGACCAAAATCTCTAACTTCATATTTCTTGCAGAGGGAGTAGAGTGTGACACTTCCTTCAAATCAAAATAACTGTTTTTATCATTGATCAAATGAACAATGTTACCATATAAGGTCATGGAGTTTAGACTTGAATATTTTCATTAAGAGGGCTGAGCAAAAATCGATAATTTAAATATTGTGCATCACAGATAAGAATTAGCATGTGTGGCATAAATTCAGGAATCCTTAAAACCAGCCAACCAAATAAATAAAAATGTACCTTAACCAATGAGAAATAAATTTTGTAAATTTTATAACCCCAAAAACAAACTAAGTAAACTGAATGAAGAGTGGAAGCACACTTTCAGTCAGCAAGAAAAATGAAAGGATAATACCAGAGACAAAGCAAAAAAATCACGAATTAATTTCAAATTATGAAATAAATCTACAAATTCCAAATGATGGGCGATCTCCAAGTTGCATAAGATGACTTAAATCAACTAAACTGCATTTAGACTAGCACAGAGCTCAAGATATCTTAACCAGGAAACGCAATGTTGTCTAGAACTCGAAAAAATCAAATAGAGTAAACATTCCACAAATGAAAATTCAAGCAATGAAAACATTAAGGAGCAGAATTAAGGGAAATTAAATAAATTATAAAATGACTATATACTCTTCAGATTGAATTTAACAGAGAACTCACATTGTATCGGAAGGCGTTAGGAGACGTAGTTGTGTGAAGGACCGTCTGATCCAAATCTATTAAGAGGGCAAGCTTCCGCTGAGAGAGAAGATTTTCTTCATCCTTCAGAGCTATCTCTGCTGCAACCTTTGATACAAAAAGCGACTAAAATAAACTAGATGTAATTACCGATTCGCTAACATGTAAATCAGGAATCATATGGACCATTGGTATACTTGCTGAAGCAGCAGCTATACGCTCTCCAGAAGCACCTCCATCTCTATGCAATAAAAATTATTAAGAGTTAACGCTTCATACCTTCTCAAATTCGCACCACATTCTGCGCATAAATCAAGCATCACGACATTATGCTGGCATCCCTCATATTTAAAGAGTGGATCACTAAAATGTTTATAATTTTGAAATTTAATTTCTCACTTAGCCTTAAGTATACTTCCTTCTTGACAGAGCATTGAAACCTTGCCATATCCGGGGCAGTTGATAGGTATATTAGGATGTTCAGGGGCTTCTAGGGTGCAAACAATGGACGATGGAGTAACAGATTGGCGCCTTTTTACTTTCACTTTCACAACTTTAACAGTCTTATATCGATCGGGTACTCTGATTATTTCTTCAAGAGATGCCATTTCACTTGAGAGAACCTCAAAATCAATAGCAGCTCTTCGTGTAGTTTTATAAGAGAGTGACGCGATTTGATTCGTTGATAAAAATATTTCAAAAATATGACTATTTTTAAAGGTTATTTAAAAATTAGAATTACATTATTTTCAAATTGATGCATCTTAATATATGTAAATTTAAATTATTTCAGTATTTTTTATAAAAATGAGGCAGTGTACATCTATCATGTACTCATTTAAACATAAACAAAATTTCATTATGATATAGTGAAGATAATTACAGCTCCCATCATCGATGTGTATGGATAAACATGTTTGGGTTCACTTATTGCCTAATTGCAAGGAAACTTGTTACAATCAATATTTCACTCACATTAGGAAATTATTTTGTTACTCATAACCAAATATTATTTATTCATCATTTATAATAATGCTAACTTTAATTTACGACTTTATTTGAGGGTAGTCATTTAAGCATAATACCTACTATATATTCGCGCTAAAGCCTCCCATAAATGATTCTAGCTTCAAATGTTGGTTTCATGGCACAGATACAAAAACGTGTCTTCCTCCTTATTTTGCTTCATTTCAACCACAGTTTAAAATTTCACTTATTATGTGAAACAGGCTTTGACACTCAGACCTATTGCTTTATCTGTTGTAAGATGCCTTGAGTTCCTATAGCCCTCTCCAGCAAAATAATACTTCCCAGCAAATGAATTTGTTCAAAATTTTGTTAAATTTCTACAGATTTGCATATATTTATTCACAAGTGCTCTAATGATAAATTCTGAAACCAGATTTTTGTTTTAATAGATTTTAATGAATATCAATCCTGTGTTATTTCCATATATTGATGGCTTAAAGGATCTTTTATTCCACCCAGAATATATTATAACCGCACTAGATAAATTCATTGTGTTTCATGTGTGGGTACCTAATAGAGTATTCTTTAACATAGAGGCCAGTTATGGTTAATTCGAGTTCAATTAGTAGGAAACTTTTAATTGCATTCATGAACTTAATTAAGTAGTGCTCCAAGCGACAATCATTAATAATTCATTTTCAAGAAATTTGTCTTCTAATGAGTGCATCTGCATGTATTCCCAAGTCATTTTGATAACTGGGATTTATTGAATTCATAGTTACGATGTGCTTAGAAGAAGACGTAAGTATCTCATGATATAATTGAAAGATTTTGCTTGCAGTAACAAATCTGAGTTAAATTGAGAGAAAAATGTGATGTTATTATACCAGTTATTCGAAAATAAAAATATCAAGTCCCATAAAAATTTCCTTCCCTTCTCTTTCTACTAAATGTCCAAAAGCCTTGCTTGTACTTGTCAAATAAACGGTCAATTTCTAGTTAGACTTATAAATAGTCATTTGTAAGGAAAGGTTGTATTCATCCAGTTGCTTGAATAGAGTCCCTCCAGGAAGTAGTAAATATTGCAAACTTTGCGTAGCTAACTAAGCTGTCCTATAATGAGGGCAGTAAGCAATATTTCAAGGACAAGAGAAAAATGTTGTTATAAATTAAACTGAATATTTGGAATTTAATCAATTGTGTTACCATTACTTATTGGGGTGTTCAAGAACAAAACAGAGCAGATAGCATTTACTCACATTCCTATTTCTTATTGCTGTGAGAATAGCAACCTTCTCAATTATGCATTTTAGTTCTCCTTGAGAAAAATGGGGTCTCTTGATATGGCAATCAGAATTCCTTTCTGCTGTTAATTACATTGGCATTCTTCTAGGGGTCTCTACACTAAATTCAAAAGCATTCTATGAGGAAAATTTATGATCGAGTAATGGGGAAGAGGAACTATATCTTCCACCAATTTTACTTTTAACCGAAAAAGAATAGATATATAGAAACATAGATTGGAAATTTGGTCTTGAAATGGAGATTTCTGCACAGCACCAGTTGTGTTTGATGCAATTTTGTTGCATGAGCGAGGGTATTCATTTGTGGGATGGCAGATTTCAACTCGGAAGGTCAAGAATTGAGAACAACCAAATTATACGTGATAGGAAGATCGGGAAGTGAGGAAAGAAAATGAAGGGGGATGGAATTCATGAATATAGCGTCTGAACCAACAACCAAATAATCAATACATCTTCTGAATTTTGGGGTGAATCAGGAATTTTGCGGGATGTGAGTAAAAGGGGCCGAAAGTGTTTTCTTCAACTGTGTCGATTACGCACAGTTAAAAAATAAAATTTTAAGAAAATTTTGGAAAACTTTCTAATTTATGTATAGTTTATGTTATGTTACAGCTTTATTATCCCACCAAATAGACGCAAACACCAAAAAATCGATAATAACCCAGTATCAAACGTAATTTACTCAAAGAAATGCAAGGTAATGATCCTTCAATTTAGTACTTTTAACAATTATATGATTACTGTAAAAATGAAATTCTTCATGTTATTTTTATGGATTGAAATTGTATATTTTACATTCACTCATTTCACTTCTATCTCAGTTCAGGTTCGTTCAATGACACTGCGAAGGGGAAACTCCACATTGATCAGGTTTAATAAATTGGATTTTGGCACAAATTTCCATCTTTAAAAATATGGAATCATGAGCATCAATTTCTTCTCCTCATAGTTAAGTTTATTAACATGAAACTATTCACTCTGCACTGATAACTAATTAGATTTTAATTAATTTCTATCTCGAAATAGAATTATTCCCCTTACGATTAGATACAAATCGGTGCACCGTGAGATGTTTGAGGGCGCTTTATTCTGTCGAAGATTTTCTGTAAAAGCTATTTCCTGAAAAGTATCCTGGAAGCCTTTTAACAAGGAATAAATTCTACTTGTAGATTCAGAGGATTGGATGGAACTGCATAACTAACAGCATGTGCTTTGCATGAGCTAGTATTTGCATTCAATTAAAACAGGCCAAATGTACTCGATTATTCTTTATTTCTATTCCAATTGGTACTTAATAGGGCTTCACATGTCTCTTTAAGGGGTCACAACAAGTCGGACTCCTGGTGTCCTTTTAATGGGGACCTTTCGCAACTGAGAGGCTGATTCATCATACATCGAGACATTCTAGCTAACTTGAACTGAGAAGATTTATTATTTAAAACTTTAATATAATATATCCATTCATTAAAATGGCCAAAAGAAAGTAGTCAAATCATCATCATCATCATCGAATGAAAATTTCAGAAAAGTCATATTGGAAAAGTGACAGGTGATAAATCAATTCCTGACGAAGCATTTTAGTTCAAATTTGCTTTGTTAGTATAAGCATTTTTTCTCAAACGAATGCTTGTAAATAGACAAGACTCCTACTCTTTATAATTGTAGAAGACGTAAATGATTTGTTCTACTTGAAATGAACCCTTTTTCTTTTAATTTGGTAAGAATTTAACGCTCTTTTAATTACAAAATTGGAAAAGTTATTGAGTTTTGCAAGTTGACAAATGTTTTGTCATTCAACGCCTACTTTGAATTCGTGACGCAAAGAAAAAATCAATAAATCTTAACGTGTCACGTGCATTAAGTGTAAGCATAACATTGATATTCTCCCCTCATCAAACAGCTGTTAGATTCTTTTATTCTTGCAATTCCAGGCAAATGCCAAACACGATATCATAAAGGCATAAATAAATAGTTTTAATCTTTTTAGTTACGAAGCGATTGTATCTAGGGCTATACTAGAGCTGAAATATTAATTTAAGAATTCAAGGAATCTGTTTTTAAAAGCCAATTTTCAGATTTGCTTGATTTCATTTTAATCTTATGGGGTGTGCGATAGAGTTACCTCCACGTGGTGCAACTTGGGCAGCGTATACTCATACTGCAAAAAGTCCATTAATCGGCAGTTGATTTATAACTTCAAACTGCCATGACCCGACTGTATGTCATATCCGACCCCTTTCACAGTACTCATCTTACCTTTTCTCTACCCTTGTGTCTCTATCGCATTTATATCTGTGATTCATTCTTCTATTTCCCCACTCGACTTTTTCTCCCTTTGATGTTCCTTCCCTCTGTGAAGCCCGAAGTCAGCTAAAGGACTAGCGATAACTGACAAAACGCCTGGCATTTTAAATAAATGAATTTTAACCTTGTTATATTACCTTTTTCCATTATTTTGTCCGATGCCAATAGAAGGTAAATTTGATGAATTACTTTTCGAGTTACACCTTTTTTACCGCTTCTTGTTCCTCCACACTTGGCTTACTTGTCAATAAAAGTGGAAAAAAGACACATAGTTGAAAACTAGATTATAATCGCAACCTTTCATTGTTTCCAACCTCATTACCTCGACAATCTCTTCATTCTTCATGGCTCTGTGAGAAAGTAACCCTAACAAGAGTCTTACGGAAATACTCACACATCAAAATATCGAGTTTTTTTGCAAACCTCATGGTAGGAGACGTTTATTAGTCTTATTGAAATTGATGGTATTGTTTCCTGAAGTTAGATATATTTTATCTGTGATTTCAAAATAAATTATTAACATCTTGAATGCCATTCCCTTCCGTTGGAACAGTGATAAGAAGGGAAGTTTGTACTCTTATCCCTCCGATTTCTCTCTGACAGACAAAATGTCAACTGTTAAACCTTTTAAAAGTACATTTCTTGGGAGCATGTGTGTGTGTGTGTGTGTGTGTGTGTGTGTACCATTCAACAAATCACTGCATTTTTTGCAGATGCTTATTGATTCCGGAATATTTCTTCCTATTGGTTGTTGCAATTAAACCGGCATTATAAATGCTCTAGCAAAATTTACTGCTATTAGAAACAGTAACGAAAATTAGGGAAATTTAACCTATTTGTGGGTCAATGAAATGTAAAAAGGTTACGACTGTGAGAAAACACGAGTTGGCTGGTTGGGAAATCTGTAGTTGTTGGGTGTTTGTAAGTTTCGCCCCAAATTTTTTTTTCTTTTTTTGATCATATTTCATTTCTAACGCAAAGATGATACAATTTCACTTTACAAGCTTTCATTCACGCATCATAAGAGGATGTGGGTTTGTGATGATTAACTTGATATTGATTCTCAGTTCACCCCGAAAGCAATTAATGGATCCGACTATGACTCATGCAGACAGACAAGATAGTTAGTCAAATTTATAAAACCTCAAATGTACCTGCAAATAGCCTTAAGTTTATACCTGTTGAATCACGTTCATTAAGCTCCCTCATCGAGGTCTTTGAATTAAATGTTACTTAAAAGTTGGACAATTTTAGGTTTACCGAGCATCTTTTAGTCAAAACGATTACCAGTAGTTCAGATAAACTGTGAACTGTATTATTTTTTATGCCTAAATATTGAGTAGAGGTTTGCGCAAATTTTTGAATTTAACGCGAATAAATTTCCTCTCTGAAATATTTTTACAACCAATCGCATCTTTTTACAGATTCGTTATGTTTTCTGTAGAAAATGTTTCCCATGGAGCAAATTAATGCTTTTATCGATTTGCAGTTCTTTATCTATTGACTTCATTTTAAATGAACTGAAGAAAGGCCTGTTTGCGGAATGCAAAATTATGAAATTGAGAGTAAATGCGTAATGCGTTTTTTTTGAAAATAGGTTATCAATACTTCCCATCAAAGTTACTTTTAAAATTTCAGAAATAACAACTTCCCGTTGTACCATCAAGTTCGTCAATTGCTCTTCCTTTTTTGCCCTCTATGTCATTCAGTGGCGCGAATAAATCAATTCAGAAAAAATGAGTTATCTTTAAATTTAATGGCCAAATTTCGACATGGCTAAAGTTTAGGAGTTATAATAAATTAGAATTTACAAGTCTTATGCTTAAACCGGACAAATAAGGTTTGCAAAATCTCATTTACTTCTGGTATATTACCACACATAACCCCCCCCCCCAGCCCTTCCAAAGTTTCCGAAAATCTAAACTTTCAACCCTTTCGATTTCTCGCTTTTGCTAAGGGGACTAAAATTTCGTATTCTTCCAGAACATCTGCTGAAAAATGTGATTTGAGTTGTCCTTATTAAAGAACAGTGTAACCAAATTTACGAAAATATCATTTATCTTTTTACATATCTATTTATTTTGCTTCCCGTAAACGGTAATGGAGATTATTGATTAACGAATGAGAGTGACTACTAGTTTTGATTAAGCTAATTGGTAAAAATCAAATCAAATCTTCTCAGCTCAGTTCAACTTTCTGTTTGCGAAAAGAGCCTTTTAAGGTTTTAATTTTGAGGAGGGTAGGATAACTGAACCAATGATTTTAGAAATTAGGTTCTCCGGTATCACATAATGTACATGTGATGATTGACAAGCAACAGGATTGGAAAATCTGAGATAAACCTACCTTTCGATTTTAGATTTCTTCAAAAGTAAAAGCGTGTAGCATTCTTTGCGGAAAAAAATCCCATAGAGTTGACAACGTCGCTTTCCACTATTTTTGCCCAAGTTCCCTTAATTTCAAGAGGGAGATCGACCATTATGTATTTCACAATTTAATAACAATTAAGGGTGAGTGTTGTACAAACCCTATCTAATTTTATCCTTTGATTCGTAATCAACCATCTTTGTACTCTCTTTAGTGTTAATTTCGTTAGCTTCGAATGATGTTCAACATTTATCCAATCATCTAACTGAAGTGTAAAGTTTAGAAATACAAAAGCTTACTCTTCACCGACACAGTGGCAATAGGATTTCTAAAACTAAACAGGTGGGGTGTACGATAGACTTACCTTTAAGCGGTGCACCCTGGACAACGTATACTCAAAAGGCAAAAAATTCTAATAAATCGGCAGTTGACATCTGACTTCAAACTACAATGACCCCACTGTATGTCATATTCGACCACTTTCACAGTACTCACCTAACCTTTTCTCTGTCTTTGTGTCTGTCTGGCTCTTTTGCCCGACTGCTTGTCATATTCGACCCCTTCCACAGTACTCACATCACCTTTTTTCTACCTTTGTGTCTGTATCTTCTACATCTTCCCCACTGTATGTCATATTCGACCACTTTCACAGTACTCACCTAACCTTACTTTTTCCTCTACCTTTGTGTCTGCTTGTCACTTTTACTTCTGTGAATCACTCTTCTGCTCCGCCCTCTCGAATTTTTCTCATTTTGATGTTCCTTCCCACTGTGAAGCCCGAAGTCAGCTAAAGAGTTAATGTTAACTATCAAAAAGCCTGCCATTTGAGATAAATAAATAAATACTAAACACTTTATCTTCCATTTCAAGTCAAATAATTCGCATTTAGCCACTGTCGAATTCTTTCACTACTCTTGCCCACAGACTAAAATCAATAAATTGTACCGATTTTCTTCCACTTTACCCGATGACGCACGCACATTTGCACCTTAGTTAAAACTGAATTCGACTTCAACTGCAAACTCTACTGGGCGCTCCCGCTAATTGTTTATAGAGATTTGTTTTAATTGTAACTTCGCTCATAGAACCCACTACGATTTATTATTTTATAAGTAAAATTGAGAATTCGAAAAGGAGTGAGGGAGACCCCAATTCATTTTAAGTTGTCGTTGTTGAAGATTTCCCACGGCATTTAGATGAAAGAGCACTCGGTTCTAGCGAAATCTCATTACGCAACTGCGTGATAATGCTTATTCGGGAAGATGATAATGATTATGTGCTTGCATGTATGTTGCATAAAACACACACGAACCGGAATGTCCATTAACCGGGATTTCTGAAAGCACACATCTAGCTCACATCGTTCGTAATTACACACCCCGGTGAATGGTGTTTTATTCAGTCTAGTCTTTGTTACTTCTAACATGTTCTGATTTATTCTCCCTTTAGATTTAGATTTCAAGTTCATTCATTCGTCTGTCTCTAAAATTTCGAATTAAAATGTGCCCTAAATCTGCTTCTTGCACGCAATAAAGTTAAAGTCCAACACAATTAATTGCGTACGATTTTCAATTACATTCGCAAAATACTGTAAATTATTTGGATAATTTTGTTTTAACTACTGTTTTTTTCATTGAATCGAGTATCGTTGAGTAGACACAAATTTTGATCGCTTTTAAGTCAAATCGATTTATTGGCGCCGTATTACGTACATCATTAGAACTTATTTTAGGAATGTTTGAGAAAATGGCTAATAATTTTATAACTACTTAAATGAGTGTGATTGAAAATTGTATCTACTTGTTTTCTTTTTTATTGATAATGTTTACCCCATTATTTTATTTCGTAAACATGTAAAGCTTGATTTCCCTGTTTAATATTCATTCCCTCATTTTAATTTGTTTCAATATTTAGCGTATTCAATAAAGGTATCTACTTTTCTAGAGTGATTAAAAAAATTGCAAAGATCTAAAGTTTGTAATTTATCATTTATAATTCTAGTCGCTCAATGAATACTTAAGTTGCTATGCAAACATCTTTAGATGACTAAATGTCACCTACCAACAACAAAGTATAGAGATTATTTGATCGAGCACATAGATATGTTGGAACAGTCCAGAAGTAATGCCTCATTTTGATTACGGATGCCTTAGAGACACTGGTGGTTTATCGTTTTTTCCTAAAAAGTTGAAGCAGATTTAAATTATTAAATCTTACGGTGTCAAATTGCTACGCAGTGCTGTGTCCTATTAAAATTTTTCCTAAACAACTTCCGGTTTGCATTAATATTGGTAAGTTTTCTTCCATTTTTTTCATTAGTTCGGAAAGCTGCAAGTTTCCTTTGTTATTTATAATCCCTCTTCTCCACGCAATCAAACCCCCCCCCCTTCCACCTCTCAAACGACATTGAATAACCTCCATATTTCATTCTAGCAATTAATACTTGGTCACTTTGAGGTTGTAAAGGCAAAAACTTTTCAACCTTTGGTGTTTTGTTAAAACACCCAATCGGAAGTCCAAATGCCCAATTCCTAACGCTTAAAAGCTATTGGAATCGTTCTTATTTTTTGTCCATTATTTAGATCAAAGCAAACGACGAAGAAGAAAAAAACTATTTTTGGATTGAGAATTCATTATTGCCCTCTCATTCGACAACTGACAACCGAAGTCTAGAAGAGAGAAAATTCCTGCTGCAACAAACTTAAAAATGGGCAAATATGCAGTAAATGTACGATTGCTTGTCGTAACTATTTAAGTGTACGACTTTCATGAGTCATCATTTTGCAGATTTGAGTTAATAAATCCACATTCTTGTAGAGCGTACGACGATAGCAAAGGAATATCGAGGTCACAAGAGTATTCGAGAGCGGGGTTCCTCCCAAGGAATCAGCGACGGCTCCTGTGTTCCAGACATTTTGGACATATTACAGCTAATTTTGAAGCAACTAAAACTGGTGCACTTCTTGAAAGGCTTATTTCTACAGTATCCTTAATAATGTTAATTTAATTATATCAAATGGCAGGCGTTTTGATAGTTATTATTATCCCTTTAGTTGACATTGACCTTCTCAGTGGGGTTGGACATCAAAGGCCCAAAAGTAGAGAGAAAAGGAACAGAAGAAAGTGATTCACAGATGTAAAAGAGACAGACACAAGGGTGGAGAAAAAGGCAAGGTTAGGTGAGTACTGTGAAAGTGTTCGGATATGACATACAGTGAGGTCATGGTAGTTAGAAGTCAACTGCTGGTTTGTAGACTTGTTTGCCGGATGAGTAACATTGCCCAGAATGCACCACTTGGAGGTAAGTCTATCGCACACCCTTCCATATTAAGGTAAGTTGCGGTTTTCTTTCTAATGCCTATTAATAAATAAAAGCCCAAGTTATCAGTAGCTTTAACTCCTCTCTTTTAACGGTACTCTGAATAAGTTCACATATTCCTGGAAAAATAAGCGATTTCAAAAAATTATCTTAGATAACTTTGGTGGAAATTTTTTTTCAAAATTAAGGAGTTTTTAAAAATTTTCTCCCTGTTTACATTGAGCATCGATATTGTTCTTCCTTTTAAAATTGTGAATAAATATTTGACCTTAAATAGCTTAGAAAATTAGAACAATCGATGCCGATACTCATGGCAACGCTATAGCCTCAAAGATTTTTACACTTAATTATCTAGGCAATCCAATCAAATTATCTTTTTTTATGTTTGAAAAGAACGCAAAGGACTTGTTATAAAAATAGTTTCATTTGATTGTGCAAGTAACATTCTTCTTTTCAGATTGATTCTACTTATTTCTTTATTCTCATTATTCTATTTCATTATTCTTATGTCATCCATGAAAAAATAAGATATCGATTTCAGTAATGCCTTTGTAATGAGCAGTCAGATCTAATCAGCTTTGCAGAAAAGTATTGTGGTTAAGAGAGAGTGAAAGTAACGCTCCGAAAATAAGATTTTGGTTTGGTTGGGGAGAGCTAACTTTCGTGACTTACAAGTGAAATTTTTAACGGAATTTTCATCATTTGCACCCTTATTATTGACTACGATTTTCGCGAATATGAAATGACCCTTCCAGAATGTCAACTTAATTTTCATTCATCTAAGAAGGGGACAAGGATTTTGCAATGCATGGACCGCCGGATGTCTTTCCACACAATGAAGGCCTTAATCAGGAGAGAATTCAAGACCTCAAGATACAACGAACTTGAAGCTCGAACAAAGGAGAAGCAGTGGACAGTGGCACTCTCCGACATAGCCGACTGGCCAAGAATCGAAGCCGTTGCTGAGTTTAGACTACATATCGGAAACGATTGCTTAGCAAAACACCTTCAGAGATTGGGAGTATACACTCAAACCACATGCCCCTATGTAACCTACAGGAGGAAATGGAGAAGACCCACCTGATTCGGTGTCCAGCCCTAAAGACAACGACGGAAAGCCAGAGATACTGGGAAGCAAGAAAACAGCTAATGAACTGTTATTAATTAACTGCTATATATGTACCCCCCCCCCCCAACCTAGGGGGAAGCTGAAGTCAAAGTTTAAGGGCTAATGATAAATGTCATAAAGCCTGCCATTTGAAATAATAATAATAATAATTTTCATTCACGAAGAACTATGGATACTTTTTAAAATGAATTAGTTTTTATTCAACATTTATTCTTTATCACTACCGCATCACTTTTTATTCGATTGGTTATATTCCTGAATTCTAGCCAATCAAAGCTCGATATTATTGCAGTTAATTTAAATAATTCTGTGCGAAACTTTGCGTACTCCAAAGTTTTGATAAAAGTCAAAGTCCTAGAGGTCAAGTACGATAAAAGTTAGCTACTAATTGAGCGAACTCCTCAAAGTACATCATACCTACTTATTGAAGGCCACTAGATTTGTTGCACAATTGTCAAGCAAAAAGTAACTCACTTTTTTGCTAACTCATGAGTTATGTGAGTAAGTAATAAAACAAAATATGGTATTGTGTTAAACTATGGCATATTGTATCGATTTCTATTGGTCTTGCTAAAACTGGTATTTTTTATTGATTTTTTAACCCTTTGTGATTTATTTCGCGTAATATAATTAACTCTCTTAAAGAAATATTAATCAAGTATAGTAATTTGTTGTCAAAATCAAAGTTTGGCCAATTGGAAGGTGGTAGGGATAAACGAAGGAGTGGGTATGAAACTAGAAATTAAGCGATCAAAATATTTTGTCTAAATCGATAATCGTGACAGAGGACAATATAAAACTAACCTCCCTTTATTTTCTCCTTTTAAATTTAACAGGTTATAATTACTCGCTTATTTACAATAAGAACTCATCAATAGTATTAATGGAATGTGAATAAAAGTGGTATTTACCAGTCCTATAAATCGCATTCACTCGTCCATTCACACTCTCATAGGTTACAAGATGAGTTCTATTGTGGAGTTGCACATGCGCTTTCCATCCTATTAAATTATGAACATAATTGCTGTTTGTGGTTTATTTCATCTAATAACACCATCAGGGACAATTCAAGCCTGCCTTCTTGAACAAAGCGCATTACCAAATCCTCTTGTAGCCAAGGCACCTTTATGGCTGAGCTTTAACTTAAGGAAATACTTCTTGGACAAACAATAGTGTATCACCACTCGTTTCAGGACCGCAACCACCTAGCTTCTTAACTTGCCCTCCAGCCTTCGAGAAGCTTTACACCATCTCCTCAAAGTGCATCTTCATCCATCCAGACCATCATAGGGGGGAAAGGGATCTTCGGAAACACACATGCACTTACTTAATGGGTTCAATTGGAACCTAGATTCTAAGTCCCATTTCTTGCCAATTAAGGACGCGCGATAGACTTACCTTCACGTTGTCCACCCTGGGCAATGCATGCTCATAAGACAAAAGAAGTCTATAAACCGGCAGTTGACTTCAGACTTCAAACTACCATGATCCCACTGTATGCCATATTCGATCACTTCCACATTACTCACCTTTCCTTTTTCCCTGCCTTTGTGTCTGCCTCATTTGCATCTGTGAATCTCTCTTCTGTCCCCCCCCCCGTCCACTTTTTGACTTTGTCTGTTCCTCCCCGCTGTAGATCCCGAAGTCAACTCAATGGCCTGCTAATTATATTATTATCAGTATTCCTCAAAGGCCATTCTCATCACTACCTGCTCAGTGTCTCCACTGTTGTCATTCCCTTTCTTGCGTCAAGCCTGTTGATTCGCATTCCTACATTCATGCCGGACATATATATTAACACATTTTTGTACGATTTTGTGTAATTAAACAGTAGTATTCCTTTCTCCTCGTTGCTATTGTGTTGCTACAGACTATTCATTTTGTCTGGACTGCCCTGACGACTAATATCCAAAAGTACTTGAGTACTGAGTTGGGGGTAGAAGACATCGGTTTCAGATAGGAGGGGGTGAGAAACGAGGTAACTCTGAAAGGATTGTCCTTAAAACTATCTTTGATTTCAGCTACTTATGCAGGTAGCTCCAATTAGAGCCTAGCTTAGAAAACTGTTTATTAAGAGCATACATGGGGCTCCTTTTTTCAAAAATAAGGACTTTTATTCACGTCCCTTTTTGAAGTGATGCTAATCGTAAAAGTTTTTAAGGTCTCTTCTTGATATACCTCATTTGTTTGTCTGTATCGCAGCACCGGTTTTGCATATCAAATTTTGGTTTTGAAAGTTTAAAGCCCCCTTGTGGCTCAGCGAAATCAGAGATCAGAGGTCGGTTGCATGTACAGTGAATAGAATGGCCGCCCTCGTTGGAGAATTCCGTCCGACAAGAATTCGAGCTGCCCGCCAGGTTGCCTCCATAAAGCTATCCTTCAGCCCAATTTGCGCGTTGACAACATACCGTCTGGATCTAATAAGCCTCTACGATATTAGTCAACAAGTAAGATGGTACATTTTCTTGTTTAAATCCGGGTGGTTTTCTGAGTGGGGGAGGTGGGGGTGGGGTGTTGTGCGTGTGGTGAGATGATGTTGATGATGAGTGCATTTTTGTACTCCTTTCCGCTCTCAGAAAATTGGTAATTGAGAAGTGGCCTTTATTTCGTGTGTGTGTGTGAGTGTGAAGAGCGAAACACACTCCCTTTAGACGAGCTACTTTTCTCAAGGTCAATCTCTCACTTACCCCGCCCACACATAAGATTAAGTAAAATTGAGTTAGCTGAATCTAACGCGCTTTCAACATCACAGTTTTAAAAGCTGATCTGAATTAAATTTGGTGGGCATATAAGTTAAGAAATTGTGTTCCTTCGACTTCACCCCCTCCCCCCACCC
>UZAE01012469.1:25610-40225 GCA_900617975.1 Rodentolepis nana | reverse complement strand
GTGCCCGCGCAACCGCCGACAGCACCAAATGCGTCACCAGTCACAGAATTCATTCTCACCGCCAACCCCACTTAATCCATTTGTTATTAATTTTTTGTCTTTCTTCGCCTTGTTTGTCTGTATTTTCCTCCCTTTTTTTGCGTCACGTTTTGTGTCATTTTTCTGTTACGTCTTTCTTTTTTTCTGTTTTTTACCCTTTTTCGGCCATTTTTCGTTCAACCGCTTTATTCCACCTTGTTATCACTCCATCATCTATATGCATATTTGCTTTGCTTGTTATTTTATTTTATGAGCTTAGGGTTCCTTTTAAAAGGAGGTAGTGTTAAAATTCTTATGCTCATTTGAGACCACGTTCAGTTCCTTCTCTGGTAGTGTCAATTATACACCAATACTGATAAAGAGAATAACCTATTATTACCCAAAGTTAAGAAAAATTTTATTAACATTTATTTGGTAATTCTTTGGCCACTTCATTAAATATTTTGTAATTTAATGCTTGATATCTATTCTCATTAACAAAATACGATCGCTCTTAATATATATTTTTTATATTTCTACATCCAAATCTTCAAAAATTCCCGGTTGTGACCGTTAAAATATACACGGAATTACGTTTAAATGCCTACAATTACAAGGGAGAGACATTTATTCAAAAAAATATTGCTACTGAAATAATCAAGTAAGGTCAGTAATATTGTATATATTGCTATGTATTAATACTTCTCGCAGTTTCCTTAAGAAGAATATAAAAGTCTCGAAACTGTTTATTCATTTCCATTTCAAACCACACCATTTATTATTATTTTGAAATTTCAAATTTAACAAATTTGAGCTTAAAGAGAAATAGTGGTTAGAAAAACACACTCATTTATGATCGAAGAGTTTGACTTACGTTTGAAAAGAAATGATTATCGTTTGAAACGGAGCAGTAGATTTTGACAACTGCAGAAACATTCGTAAACATGAATCGTTCCAAGTATGTGTAAGTCATTTTCTCAGAAAGAATTTTATTAAATATACATGATGTCATTTTTATCTTGAGCTCTTTCCCCTTTTTCACCTTAAAGCAAATTTCATTGGCAAATTGTGATTTAAAGAAAGCATAGTTAGTAAAAATCAGAGCATAGAATTCACCTTTGTTTATTATTTCTTAATTGTAAATGAAACTGTTGCGAAAACTGACCCAAAGCATTTGTTTCAATCAAAACGAAGAAGATAACCATTAGATAAAACTACGAACCCATGTAAGTCAAAGGTTTTTACCGATACCGCCGACAAACAACAAGTCATAAATTTACAACAACAATTATAGCTTATTGGCGGTGGCCGAATGGCTATTTCTGTCCCGTGAATCATTCACCCGTGGATTATGTTGGCGAGGGCAGGGCGCCGATATGTATTCCTCAATTTTCCACCTCCCCCTCCCCATATTTTCATGACCCGGCATTGAGACACAAAGCAGCCGAAGAGAGAGGGAGGAGAGAGGGGGAGATGCAAAACTGAGATGAGAGCAAGCGCATGTTAGCGGCTCTTTTGTCTTGAAGGTCTGCCATTATTATTATCATCATCATCGTCGTCGAATTCCGACTTCGCTTCATCGTAATACCCACATATAAATCTATCTAGATTTTATTGTCAATTGAGTATACGTTGACTGCGGTCTTCTGGTCCTGCAATTTTCACAAAAATGAGCTTGTCATATCAGTCAAGCGTAAAAGTATTCATAAAATGACGACAGAGGAATATTTTTTACTGAACATGATCACGTTTCTCTCTGTATCTTTGATCATATCTTCGAATAGTAAATGCGTCTAACTAGTCGTAAATACTGATGCATATCTGTCACATAGAAAAGGAGAAGGAGTTCTTTCAGACAAAACAAATTAACCGAATCGATGTTTATGTCTCTCCACCGAAGCTTCAAAGCTTTGTTGAATAATTCAGCAAAATTACCCATTGCAAATGAAGTGCGTTGAACCAAAAAAACGAGAGCAATTCTGGGAGAAGTGAGCTTGTAAACTGCTCCTTCGATTGCAATTGCTTCATAAGAAGCCTTTAATTAGGTTTTTAAACAATTAATCCTGGTAAGAATAGCTGTAACATGAATTTTTTACTAATCCAAAAGCTGCGACGAAATCAGATATGTGCATGTTCAGTAAATTTTCATATTCACCAGTTACAAATTGCTACCCAACATTCATCTATGTTAGGCAAGTTATTCTAACCATCGCGATTATAAAAACATCAAAATACCTTTCCGAGTTCGATTGGTCCCAAGAGGAATGAATATATCTGGACTACTTTCCCACATTCACCCCTAACATATGCTCAAAAAATTACTGAAATCAATTTAATTGAATGATATTTCTGATCTCTAAAGCAAATATTCCATTTTCAATTCTACAATTTGAAGAAAAGGCCGTATTTAAGATATAATTTGAGCAACGTTTATAAGGCTTTGAAATACTATTACCTAGGGCAGAGGGAAGGAGAATTTGGGTGGTGTTGAAGGGGGGGAGTGAGTCCGGTTTTTACATGCATATTTTACCTATCTACTGTTCAGGCGTGGATCTCTTTATGCTAAAACTTCTACAGATTTCAAGTGGGTTCTGTTGGCGACTTTTCTAAACACAAATGGGCCAAAATTTTAGCAGATTTTAGGCTGCGAAGCAAAGAATTGCTTTCATATAAATTACCTCCATAATACATTTCATCCAATTTGAGTTTATCGAATTGCCGAGGAAATCATATGATTGTATAGAGCAGTGTTAACTGATTTGGTCGTGTTATGCACGTCATACTTACTATTAACATTGATTTAAAAAAGCTCATAAGCACTCACGGGCATACAAATCTGGAATCGCAATTATGTAGAAACTGCAAAAATTTAACAAAAGTTATACAAGTATTGCATTTCCCACCTCTGAAAGTAGTCATTTGGGAATCCAAATAAAAATCTACAATCTCTTTTCCCAAAATGTTGAAAGCGCAAATGACTATTTCAAAAGGCGCAGATATGGAAATGATTAAGGGAAGCGTAACGAAACTAATTAATATCCTTCGGGGTGCCATTAATGCAAAAGGAACTGATGTATGCCGTCGGCAACATCGAAATTATGCTAATTTTCTGACCTCGCGGAATTGTACATTTTGGACACCCTATGTGCTGGTCATCAATTACTTCAAATGGATTCACCTTCGCCGATGGCTTATTTGCATATTAATAATATTTTGTACATATGACGTATTGATAAGCAAAATTTATGGGTCAATCGATCAAATGGAATATGGTGATTTAAGCATCAACACCACAAATAGCCTATTCTATGCGAGTCATCGCCGAGGGATGTCATTCCACTGTATCAAAGTGTAAGCCTACGCACTTCCGTGTTATTATAAATAGGGCTAACATCGAGTTTATTAAATAAAAGTATATTCAGCTTATTGGTTTATGATTTAGCCCACTGTTTACTGTTAATAAAAAAATATACTAGCTTAAACTCCTTCCCCCCCCCCCCCACCAAAGCCACCCATTTTAAATATTTATTCACTTTCCGCTTCCGATTTTCGTCAATTATTTTATTTTTTACTCTTTCGTGAGTAATAAACGCTGTCCTTCTTAATTTAATCGAAGGAACATAAATCTCTTAAAAATTGATGGGGACTCCTAGATACAAAATTACAAATTCCCAATATCATTATATTTATGACAAAAGCACCTGATGAATACAATTTTCCTTACTTATTTACCTTGCTCAGTTGTCAACAGCCAGGACATACGTCTATCGAAACTTCTGGTTCCTTGAGCTATCCTGTCATTTTAACGCATGTGTCCCCTCTTCAACTCATTTTAATTGCCACATTTGTTATTTTATTATTTTTCTACAAAGATAATTCACCACTGCATAGACTTCTTCTCCGGGCTTTTCTGATTTTATGAGCGCATACTCTACATATTACTACTACACTAGAAGTGTAAAAAATTGGGAAATTAAAGGAGATTGTCTTTTACCCTTTTCTATAGGCAATTTTAAAGCTCCTCAAATCTTTCCATTTAAAACTGTTCTTAAAAATGCAAGCAATGTTTAATTTAAAAGCTATTATAATTTAGGTCCCAAATTCTCAATTTAATTGATTCACCATGAGTATTTAACATTTTTTTCTAGGCGACTGATTTACAAAACCAGTTTCTGAGCTAAAAAACCACGAAATTCGAGGCAAGACACCTAAACAGGTGAATAGCACATCAGTAAATAATAAACGCGACATCACAATTTGGCAGAAACATAAACATGTTTATTGTGGTGGATGGTCAATCAAGGTAAAAAGCACTGGCATTCGAAGTGTGAAACATGAAAGGAATCACGCATGCAACAGTAAGTGTTTGCAAGGGAATTCGTTAGTCGGCACGATAATTGCGAATTTAATTGTACTATCTGAATCTTCCAATCTATTTCAAAATCTAAAAGATTTATTCTTTAAATATATCAAATGGCGGGTTTTATGATAGTTATCATTAGCCCTTTAGCTGACTTCGGGCTACACAGAAGGGAGGAACATCAAAGTCACAAAAAGTGGAGAGGGAGAACAGAAGAGTGATTCATATATTTAAAGGAGACAGACATAAAGGTAGAGAAAATTGTAAGGTGAGAGTTGTGGAAGTGGTCGAATATGACATGGAGTCGGGTCGTGGTAGCTTGAAGTCAACTTCCGATAAATAGACTTTTTTGCCGTATGAGCAGATGTTGCCAAAGATGCTTCACTTGAAGGTAAGTCTAACGCACACCCCAAATCTAAAAGATTAAAAGCATCAATTTAAACTTAAACTTTACGTTCTTATATGGATTGTTTAATTTAGGAATATCGTGGAAACAAACCACTTCGGAGTAAAGGTATTAGCTGGGGTGATTGATCAATATGGTGATGTCTATCACCCTAAGGTTTTTCTAACCTACTGCTTACAATATTGATTACTATTATCCGTATTATTATTCACATCTAAGCCACCGATTCCCATGTTTCATTGCTGTGAGGAGGCAAGGTAACCTCATGAGCAGTGAAGGAATACGGCTTGGATTAGGAAAAGGCATGAAATGAAGCAGTTGTTAAACTTGGAGGGCCAAAAGGCACTTAGAAACTTTGATTCCAGAATTTAGGCAATATGCCTTTTACTCCTCGGTAAAGTGGACTACTTTTCGTTATAATATTTCTCTGAAAAAAATCTTCGCCATTACCGCATAAATGAGGTGGTGTCTCAAAGTCTAGAGTTTTATTTATTTACATTTATTTATTAATTTCAAATGTCAGGCGTTTTGATGGTTATCATTAGCCTTTTAGTTGACTTCAGGCTTCACAGAGGGGAAGGAACATCAAAGTGAAAGAAAGTCGAGAGGGTGGGACAGAAAAGTCTTTCAAAGACGAAGGTAGAAAAGGTAGAAAAAAGGTGAGGTAAGTACTGTGAAAATGGTTGAATATGACATACAGTGGGGTCATGGTAGTTTGAAGTCAGGTGTCAACTGCCGGTTAATAGGCTTTTTTGCCGTATGAGTATACGTTGCCCAGGGTGCACCACGTGGAGATAAGTCCACCACACATACCCCCAGTTGAGAATTTATTGATCGATCTATTAATGTTTTATTTATTCATGTTAACACCTAAAGATTTAATGTAGCTGAGGTCCCAAGAGTTTACTCAAGGAAATGCCTTAGTTATAAGATAATAACTTAGAGGTAAAATAATCAAGAGACATGGCCAATTAAGGATGAAATAGAAAGGTCAAGGTCGATAGACGATGACGGTTTGTGTTGTCCTTTAAAATTTACGTAAAAAACCAAGTGATAAATACAGTGTTTATCGTATGAAGAAGTAGGCAAATACGAGCCTTTAATGAAAGAACTCTCCTTGATTTCAAGCCCACCCTTCCTGTTTTGTATTTCGAGCTCTCAAATGTCATTCTGAATTTTAGCCAGAATGAACGCTGGGGTTTAAGGAAACAACACTTATTTACAATTTAAAAAATGAAGGGAATTAGAATTCATATTGAATGAACTGGAAACCAAGCACTGCAGATAAATTTAATTAGGAACCGGCGATTAAAATCGAGCACATTTGCCTAATCCGGTTTAATTCAGAGTTCAATTCAGTGAGGCTATTTAATATTCGGACCTGTATTTAAGCCTACAATCTATCCCAATATTTTAACATTTCTAAGAGTTCAGATGCGTTTCCATCCTTGAAAATTGCTTAGTTCAGATCTATCATGGACATTAGTAAAATAAAATTACGGTAGAGCTCCGAAACCAGCATTGGTGTGGCGCATCTCTAGGCGTTTATATAGGCCACTCTATTGGCACTTTCTTCATAAAAACATTGATTCTCCGCTTTTATTACCCTATGATTCAAACCTCTATCTGTCATATTTAGATGAGACTAGCGTTTCTCATTTTCTATAATTGTCTCGTTGCCCAAGCGACTCACAAACTGTCTTTGTGCCTCCACCCAGATACACATGCACACAGGCAAATCCACCATTTCCCTCATCTTCTCCCCCCCCCCCCCCTATCTCATGCACATGGTGGCTCATCCAATACACTTTAGCCCACGCAACTCTGCTTTGTAGGAGGTGCTGTTTACTGTTGTCAGCGGCTTGCAATTGTCATAGCTTCTTTGATCTGGTTTTGGTTCAATAATTCCTAGTTTGGTGACCTCGGTTCCCCTTACCAAAACAAGTTAATGTCAGTTCCACATTTAAGAAATTCGTCCTAATTGAAAGGCCGTTAGGTCTTGATTGTTATTCAAGCTGCAACAAAATACAATGAAAGGGTCAGAACACCTACTCCAGTGACGCTGACAATGTACACCACTATATCCATCTGATATCGCGGTATTCTGCCGAGTTCTAATTTCACGACTTATGTGCAAAGTTCCTCTCAGCAACATATCTTCAGAGGGGGAGGATATGCCCAATTTAGCTTTCGTTTATACCTTTGTTAAGTGTAAAATGGTGAAACGTCCAGTCTAGACACATAAACACACACATACGCACTAACTATAACCCAGACATATAATATTCGCATGACGTCAGGGCCATAGAGTGAATCACATGAGAGACATTTATCATAAATCCTAGTCAGCAGCAGGTACTTCCCAACTGTGATACAAACTTTACCTCTTCTCTGATGTCCCCTAAAGACAATAGAGGTGATTGGAAAACCATTTAATCTATCGCAATCATCAAATCGGTGCTTCCAGAATACAACTTGGTTTTTAAAGACCGCGAAAAGTTAATGCGGCTTTCACCAGCACTTCAGATTGATTGAGTCGAGAACTATTAATCTTAAGGGGCTGAACTATTAGAAAAAACCAACTTATGAAGATTTGGTAGATTTGGTCAACATAAGTTGTATATAAATGACGTGGTCATGCACTTAGCAAGGCGATTTCAAGGTTTAAGCACGTCTGGCGCGCAAATCGGCCACGGTCTTTGAAGTGTGTAAGTTCGCACATACACACAAGCACGTGTCGTGCAACACAATCACTCGCGGGCCAACGTGGCGGCTTCAGCATTTATAGCAGCGGCGTCGGTGTGAAGAAGACGAAAGGCAAACACCCAAATTGATTGTCTTTTGCGCTCATACACACAATGAGATTTTGTGTGTATGCGCGCATACTTGTGTGTGGCGTATTCTCGAGTGCGGAGTATAAGCAGCGTGCAATGCGTGTAGCCATACAATTTTGTAATGAGCGCGACCTACTCAGTGTATGTAAACACATACCAGCAATCTCCAATTGGTCAATTCGCGAACAGACGCGTTGCGCTCGCACACACGTATTCGCGAAAACCTGTGTCAATCCTCTCCCCCAACCCGCACGCACGCGTGATTCAATTGGTTTGCACAATGTTCAGTTATCGCAACTCATTTGAGAGATCCACTTTACTTCACGTACACGGCACAGGGAACACTTTCCATTTCTCTGTCCAGTCAAATTGTGTCCAATCCTTGTATCTCTCTAGCGATGGTACGTACTGCCTATTTTGTTACCTTTATCCTTTTTAGTAGAGATCATAATTATCCCTTTATTTTACCTATTTATCTCTTTACTTTTATCATACAAATTCAAAATAAATCTGCAGTATCAGATTCAATTTCGTGCAAATATTTGGTTAAAGCGAGATAATCCACCATTTACATACATAATCTACTACTTCATCCAAATTCACTCCGCCTCGTTAGATGGAATTGAAACTGCCTTCAAATTTTATTGACTTTGTGCTGTACTTGAATAAATTGCGTTTCAATGGAAGGGAAGACGGATTTGTGGGAATAAAGCCGACTACCGAAGTCCTTCAAGCTAACTTACAAAGTTCAGTCTCCACCATGTGATAAACGCTTGACAAGAAAAAAATCGTAAAATATGTGCCCAAAAACGTGCAATAATTTGTTTTGTGACTCTTTCGTAGTATTTCATGCGCTATAAGGCAGAATATATGGCAAATCCTCGACAGTGACGCAGAAAATCATCCCGAATTCATCCCGCGTCTACCGCGTTTCTTATGTCAGTCATCATCACCTACACTTATATCACGCCACCCTAAAAGATCAAAGACATTCCTCCCTCCCGATTTTCTTTCCTCTCTCCACCACACCTTCGCTTTTGGGCGTGGCTTTGGTATAATACTTCAGGAGAGAGGTGGGAGACCTCCCACACGATCAATCTTTCGCGTGTTTGGACTGACTACTGACCGCAACTGTCCCCCCCTTTTAAGTCTCTATTCTTCTTAACAACTTCGCCGCAAGCCGATCTCAAAAACAAATTTATCTCTCTGTGCGTGTAAATAACTCGTAAATCACGTCTCCGGTTTAAACCATAGATCATAGACGGCATGAAGCAGTTCTTTTCACCAATTTGTCATACCACGAGGGTGATTGAAAGCCGAATCTGTGATCAACCAGACAGACAGGAATGCGCATACTTTCTAGCTGACGCTTGTCGGCTACCACACAATTTACTTGTAAGAGGAAGTTCTTTGTATTCACGGCGAGGAATGAGTCAACGCCGACAGCCTCTTAAAAAGTTGCGTCACTTCAAAGACTTGCATATGACACATACGAACCTCCCGTTTTCATTCTAAAACGACGAGTTGGAGAAATACATATCAATATTCAAGCCCCTACAAGTGTGTTTAACAATTTTGAAACTTCCCAACCTACGGAAACAAGACTAAAGCTAAACTTGTACATTTCTGTAAGCAAGGCATGTTTTTTGTTCTTTTTCATGCTGCTAATTTAAAATGGCTCGATTTTGATAAAACAGGAAGCGAATGACGTAGACTATGGGAGTGACAGTGGGAAAGAATGTGAGGCTATAGATTTAAGCTATACTGCCGCGCTAAATGCAACTGACAAACTGACCATAAGCATTGGAAGTTAGTCTTCTGCCGCAGCACACACACCTACGTATATACATCCCGCGATGTGTTTGAATGGGGTTATCATCAATCATTTGGTCGCTCGGAGGGTATGGCCGTGCACACAATGCAGTGACACGTCACTTCTGCTGCTACTGCTGCTATTTCTCTCTCCTGTTTTATCTTTATCTCCCTCTCTCTCCTCCCCCTCTCTCTATGATGTTCACCGCTGAGTAGAGATTTATGGACACTTTTAAAATATCCCCACACGCCTATTTTTTACTCCACCCAACTAATTTCTCAATGACCTACACCCTGTTGACCCGAGTTTGAGTGCTCCTCGTACCTCTCATAGTACGTGTCCAAGCTCGTGTCTTCAAGGATACATGTCATTGAGATGAACTACTTCTCATTTTTCTCTTTAACTTTATTGATACAAACACCAATGTCAGATCTCTCCATTGGTTGCAATGTGCTTCCATACACATGAATGGAAGTGGAATTTTGTGGAGCACGTGGGTTGTAGAATATTCAGTGCTGGGAGACTAGTTGGCTTCATATCAGCTAGTTTATCATTCTCTTTTGACTTGCTTAGTCTAGCATTGCTATTGCGCAAATTCAGCAGTGCTTGGGGGTGATTGTGTGGCTACATAATTTTTAACAAAGTATTGAAGTCTCATGGCAACATTAAGTAGTTTGCTGTTATTGGTATATTATATAATTCAATCGAATTTATGGATGTCAAGTACTTCAACTTTTTTGCAATTTTTAACCCTGACAATTGGTCATAAAATAAAATAAATTATTTTAAAATTTTTTGCCCTATAATTGGTTTAAGACAGACTTTCTTTAAGTAATAAAGTGCAGCAATTTTGGATATTCAAAAAAGAAATTACTCTCATTATGTAAATAGGATTGGAAGAGCTTTGTTTCATTCGCCTACTTAGATTCTCAAAGCAGTGTTACTGCAAAAAGCCCACATTCCCCATTGGAACTTTCTTTAAATCAGATTTTTTCGTTTGAAATAAATACAAAGTTACTCAGCATTAGATTAGACGAAATAGCAGGTCATTGGCTGTCCATTATTCTCCTCGAATGCATCCGCATTTTATTCTCATATTTTTCTTTGGCATTTTTCTACTGTAATCCCCCTCTCCGCCATTCGTCTCCTTCTCTTCAGACATTTGCATGAATTCTAAAGCTACTATTGAGGAAGGTATACTCTCAGTTAGGGGCTTTAAAGCACATTTGTCTATCAATAACATTTTGAAACTAGGAAATAGGGTCTTGTAGTTAGATTCTTTCATAGAACGAATGTTTTTTTTTAATTTTCTTTTATATTAAAAATGTTCACCAAGCTAATTCATTACTATAGGTTGGTTTTTTTATGATCGAGTTTTCGAATGCCAATATTTCGGCTATTTCATGATTAATGAGGACATCAATCAAATACGACTTTGATGCGCAATTTTCTCCTACCTGTTTCTTGTCATTAGTTCCACGCTGTTTCAAGTTTATAGCCCAGCTTCAGCAGCTTCAGATATGAAGTCTTGCGGAATCATATGCATATTTTAGTGCATATAATTGGAATCAAAGAAATAATGGACTTTTTTCCACTCATGCGGTAAATATTTCAGAATGCATTCATCTTATTTAAAAATACCATCTCAATATAGTTTAAGATTGCTGTGTTAACTGACATTGAGATTTGTAGGGCAGAATGATTAATTTGGTCCTTGTGCTAATAGATATAATTCGGTGTGTGAATGAACCACACAGTTCTTTGTTTTCTAAAATATGTTTCCATGTACCTAATCTTTTTCCTAGTTCTCCCCCTGAGGTTTATATCACCCATGATACGTATTTCTCAATAATAATAATAATAATACTCCTTTATCATGTTTGCTTGGTTCAATTCTTGACCCAACTATTGTGATTTAAAGGCCGAATTCGGCGGATAAATAATTGTTTGTGATCACTCCAAGTGTCAAAAATTAAATTTTGGGTCTGATTTGATTTCTCAAAAACCAATTTTGTTAAATGTACTTCATTGCCAAATGAATCTCACTTTGAATAGCATCCAGCTCGGCTAATTATTTCACCATTCGTTATGAGGAGGTTGATGACGAATTAGCTACTATTTGTCAAATTAAATTGCTTTCAAAATATTTACTTGTTTAAAACCATTGTATTGAAGTTTTTATGAGTGTTTGAAAGAAATATTTGATCATTTCAGTTGTTTATATTTTTTAAAATATTCAAGTCCCTTATAGCTCAAAACACTACGAGAGTCTGAATAGCAAAAAATATGCATATTTTTAAAAAGTAAACACCATTTCAACTGGGTGGCTAATAATTTGGAGTCTTCTGCTTCAGAACATCTACTTGCAAGTTGGTTAGTTATGTTTATGATTTCGTGATATAATCCCGCCAGAGACCTTCCCATGCAATAGATGCAGATACATAGAAATTTGGTCTTGTGTTCACGGATAACGGAACTACAGGTATTGAAGTAACTACGTATGAATTAATACAGTTAGATTAAAATGAATAGAAAAATTTGTAAGATAAAATAAATCCATTTAAATGTTGATTTGCACTAGAGTCAAAGAAAGGGATAAATTCGTTATAAATTAACTGTCTATTCAGTGGAAGGCAATACTCAAAGACGAAGAACTCAAATAATGTTGACAATTTATCTGTCCCGTTTCAGAATTCCAATAGAAATAGTTAGTTTATATCTGTCTACTTAAATCATTTACAAATTAATATATTGTTGATGCTCACACAGTGGAAAATATTGGTGTATTAATTGCCTCATTCGATTTATTTCCACTACTTAATTCGAGCTACCATGGAACTATTAACACCCCACCCCCAACCAACCTCCCCTCCACTCCCTTCTTATGATCTGTCCCAACTGATTATAAAGCTCAAAGAGAGGAACATGTATCCTGTAGAGGATTTTATGACCCTGCCATAAAACTCACATTTCTACCTATCGTAGAGGGAGAGAGAGAGACAAAGATGATATCCACCACCTCCCAGCTTTGCCGCTGTAGAATCGGATGCCTATCCCCTATCATCCCTCCCACTCTGCCTCCCTTAATCTTTATTGAATAGCGCTGCGCTGTGTCGACAGAACGCCATAAGAAGGAGAGGCATGCGCGCATCCAAAAGTCGAATCGTAAAATTCTCCAACATCAAACAGAACTTGCCGCACCAAACACAACGCACAAATGTCTTATTTCCACGTGAAGCGCGTGTATTTCTATGGTCATCGACCTCAGTGCACACACTTTCTTTGTGTATCGAATGAATAAGTAGAAATCACGCTTTTTAAGGAAGAAAGATATGTGATCTCTCGGTTAAGAAAATGTAGAGATGCTCATCCTTCTTCCTTGTGATTTCGCCTTTGTCGCCTCAAGGTAACTATGGGTGTCTATGTGATGAATTAATTAACCGCTGTAATCATTACTTCTGCTGAGTCAGTTCTTGTATGTAATCGAAACTATGGAAATTTTCAAGCAATTTGAGATGCTCTGCGTTGTAACTTAAATATGGGAGAATATAATCGTGAATGTAAATATGCGAGTCTGACTCTAGGAAAGCAAATAGGTTTAAAGTGTTAAATAGATTCGAGCTGAATTGTGAACATAAAACGAAGTAGCAAAATTTGCTAAATGGCGCCAGCGAATAACTATAGAAAATCGATGAATAGATTGAATAAACACATTTTGGCCGAAAATAGGTGAACAAATCGGATATCACCAGATGACTCAGTGGCTTCGATCATTCAGGTCAGAAAATAATTCCGATATTGATCCTACTATAAAATAACTTAGAGAGGATTTGCGATTCCAGTACATTACATAGATTTCGTACTTCAAGGTATGAAAGTATTTGATTCCATTTATATATATATATATATATATATATATATATATATGTGTGTGTGTGTGTGTGTGTGTGTGTGTGTGTGTGTGTGTGTGTGTGTGTGTGTGTGTGTGAATTATTACTAGTATCACTTCATCAATAATATGAATTTAAACTCTTCTTGCTGGGGTGTGCAATAGACTTACCTCCGCGTGGTGTACTCTGGGCAACGTATGCTCATACGGCAAAAAAGTCTATTAATCGGCAGTTGACTTCTGACTTCAAACTACCAAGACCCCGCCGCATTTCATATTCGACTAATTCCACAGTACTCACATTTTTCTACCTTTGTGTCTGTCTCTTTTACGTCTGTGAATCATTATTCTGTCCCCCTCTCGACTTTTTACCACTTTGGCGTTCCTCTTCCTTTCTGTGAAGCACGAAGTCAACTAAAGGGCTAATGATACCTATCATAACGCCTGCCATTCGAAATAAATAAATAAACTCTTCTTGCAGGTAACTACTTGAAGGAAAAAAACAAATATCAGTCAATTTTTGTTTTCTCATTTTAGTGTTTTCAGTGAATGAGTCCGTAGGTCATCATTTGCGAATAAAGTAAACATAGGTTGACAAAGACTTTCAAAAACTTGTTTGAAATTATTGCATTCTAGATAGATGCATTTCATTTTACTTGTTTTGTAACTTTGAAAGCAATATCTAGAGATCACCAGTTAGAAAAACTCAATAATTTGATACTGCAAAAGAACTATTTCTCTGATTTCAATGGAATTCAAGTCCTTACATATTTATGAACTATTGCCGGTAATCAGTCGAAGTTCGTCGTCAAAATATATTCATCCACTACAGCTAACGTGTACCTTTGTGAGGGATATTGATACAGTAGTACTAGTTAACAAGGACACCGATTTTTCTCAAAGAATATGAATCGGACACCTTGATTTTGCAATGGCGGTAAAAGAAGCTTCAGCACTGACGTGACAAACTCGCGAAAAGAATTGCCTGCCGTCAAATAAAAAGGTGTTTGGTGCCTCGCCTTTCATTTCTTTCCTTCCACGCTGTCCTTTTCTCTCCCCTCACTCTTCTCCCCTCCTCTCTCTCTCTCTAAACCTCGAGATAGTTGATACAACGAAACAGTTGCAAGCGCCTCCATCCATAAATCGCGAACATCAATACCCATCCTCCGATCTCCCTTCATATCGTTTGATATATTCCTTCCACCAATTTCTCTCTTTCTCTCCCCCACAGCAATTTTCTGGCACTTTCAGAAGATTGTAAGTACAGATTTCCAAGGATGCCATACATATGGAAC
>UZAE01012469.1:0-22271 GCA_900617975.1 Rodentolepis nana | reverse complement strand
AAAGATAAGTGCCCATAACATCTGAGTTCACATCTCTTTTGTGAGCAAACAGCAAACAGATTAATTAGAACTGCAAGAAGAAGTGTATAAAAATACACTTTTCCTCTGGTTATTCATAAAACTCTTACAATTAACACATGCGATACTCTCTCACCGACGTGATATAGGTTTGAACATTCAATGCCGCAAAAAAGATTTCCTTCATAACTTTCTTGGTAGAAATATACGTTGCTTTTACTCGAGTCTATTCTCGCTTGAAACTCAAACGGAGCTAGCCATGCTCTCAAAGTTCTTAATTATTATCCCCACCAGTGAAGGCATCAAATTTATTTCCATAAATACAAAACCCCACGGTGTTTCTTCCGATTATGACGAGTCAAAATAGTTTGAAAATGTTTTGTTCCTTGTATAAATCAATATATTACTCCACTTAGTTTGCATAATTCAGTTGGCCTAAAACGAAAACCATTTATGAGTTGGCTCATTCTTTGCCAGAATTTATTTTTCTACAGTTTACTTGTCTACTTTTTTTGCGACTTCAAAAGCAGCTCGGTCTTCATAAGGAAGAATAACCACATGATTAGATACTCCCTTCTTCCTCCTTTTAATTCCTTCCACCGCCGTGATGGTTTCTTCTCTCTAGCACTATCTTTCGCTGTCTCGACCTTGAATACCCTGTTTTTACCGACACTAGCATTCTTAGAAGGGTACAACCCTTCCCCCATTTCTCGTCTTACCAACTAAATGACTTTCAGCGAAATCACATTAGCGGTAGTTGGACTTTGAACTATTCACCCATCAGAGCATCATTCTATCCAGTCTGTTCGACATACACACAAACAAAAGTGTACTTCAAACATGCCTGTGCATACGGCTAAAAAAATCTAGGCAACACTCACAAAGGTTTTTTGTTCACTTCATAAAACTGGAAAGGGCTCGCCTCCCTCTGTTTATGTCTTTTTCACTGCTATAAAGGCCAATAAATTATATCCATCTGGAGTATGCGTCCCTTCAATTTATCCTCCTAGTCGCCAAGCTGTGTACGCATGAGTAAATTCGGTGGCTATAAGTCACAGCCTTCTCAGTGGCTCTATAAATCAAGGCTATGCATTAGGCGTAGCTATCTAGTCAGCTAACGTAAATTATTGATTTTTATGTTCGGTGGGGTGGGGGTGGGGGGAGGGGAAGGGGAGTGATTAGATTGGCCTAGTTTATGCAGCACTTTTAATAGGCTTCCACAATTCTTCATCTACTTAACACCGCTCTCTGTTCCAAATTCTGACTGATACTTGATCCCAATAAAAATGGAAACGGCATTCCTTAATTCATAAAGGAGTTGAAAGAACAGCTGTGAGAAAAAGGGCGTTTGAAAAGCTGCAAATTCATGTTCAAAGGCACATACAAGAATGAATCATGAGAAAAGCGGGTATAAATGAATTCTTTTCATCTTTACTGTGTTCCTTTTTGGTTGTGTGGTTCTTTCTTCTTTCAATTGAAGAAAAAATTTTCGGGTGGAAAATAATACATAAAAAAATCTGAACAGATAAAATATCTGCAATTTTGAAATAATCGGTTTCCTGTCCACTTTAGTACATATGGAGGTAATAACATGCCCTTTGTAATTTAAAATTTGGGTGAATTAAAAGTACAATAGTCAAGGAAAAAATTCTATATTTAATTAAGTATTTTAAAATCAAATACCGATGCAATCATTCACCAGAAAGAAGATTAAAACCTCACCGCTTTAAAAATGCAACTTTCTACTATGACTACAGGAGCTGCCGTATTTTATTAGCGGAAGAATCGAATCTATTTCACTGTATCGAAACCAATTTGCAAAAACAACTATTTACTGTTGCAAGTAAATTTAAAAGGCGATAAAATTATGATAAGCTGGGATGCCCTGGTAACAAACAAAAATATGTGAGATGTTACAATGAAGAAATTCCGATAAAAATTCCCGACGTCTGAATAGCCATGAGCGTTTCCAATTTATCTAGACACTGCGAGGTCAAAGAGATGATGGTAGATCATTATTTGAATCTATGGTCAGATTGATGAGAATTGGAATTCTATACAGTGAGTTTTATAAAGGAATTGGAACGTTTCTAAGATCTGCTGGAGAGTGTATAAATAAATTTTTAATTTACATTTTATCCACAAGTGCATTGTTATCAACAATTGATCAGTTGAGTGATTAATATTGAAAATACGGGGTAGCTTTTCAACACAGCAGTAGATAAGTCGAGATGGTGACATGCAAGGGTATCATGACTTAAGTGGGATAAAAATGAATGTGCGATAGACGTACCTCCACGTGGTGCGCCATGGGCAGTGTTTATTCATACGGCAAATAAGTCTCAAAACTGGTATTTGACGTCAGACTTCAAACTACCATGATCCAACTGATATATCATATTTGACCACTTCCACAATGCTCGCCTCTCTATAAACCGGCACTTAACTTCAAACTACCATGACTAGACCGTATGCCATATTCCACCACTTCCACAGTACTCTCCTTGTCTTTTTCTCTACATTTATGTATGTCTCTTTTACAACTGTGAATCACTTTTCTGTTCCTCCTCTCGAATTTTTGTGACATTGATGTTCCTCCCCTCTGTGAAGCCCGAAACTCACTAAAGGATTAATGATAACTTTCACAAGGCCTGGCATTCGATACAAATAAGTTAGATAAAAATATCCAACTCTCAGATACTTTTCTCTATCTCAAGAATGGAATGTAAGGAGGGCAATATATGGTGTTGAGAAACCAAATTGGAAAATATTGCAATTGAAAATAATTATCAGAAAAATGAAACTAACTCATCAATTCTTTTGCATATTAAATTAAAACAAAAATAAAAAACTTCTAAGCGATGAAATTTTTATAAACTAATAATATCTCCAGCCGAAACACGAAACTTCAAAGCATTTCCCTGTTCAATTTTCTTGTTTGAACATAAATATAAATAGGCTTCTTAACAAAATTTTCCTTTAGAAATTTTATTTTGAAGCTTAAATTTCACATTTGGAAACACTTCACTTCTTTAATTTTCAAATGAGAAAAGTTTCTTTTTGGCGAATTAGCGAAAGTCAAGTGCTGGCGTATCAGAGCACTTCCAACACATACTGTATGGCGGCCATAAAGAGGGTCATAAAGTCTGGAGGCGCCCTGCTCCAGAGGGGATGGTGGAGGTGGAGGACGATTGATTGCGGAACGCTGAAAGAACAAAGAACCGCGGCAAGCGAAGTGGTTTATGGTCGGTTCGTGATACAGTGCCGCGCTCCGTTAGTGTTGCTGCTGCTTCTACTTCGGCTTATTTATGGCCAGCTTCAAAAGAGAGTTAGGGGGGGTGGGAGACGGGTAAGCACGGTTTGTGTACGTAGGCTCGTAAACATAGACGAGAAACGCTCCGTAGGGTGAACCATAAAATTTCGTTAGCTTTATCGCTAATAACAACTTTTCGCAGTTCTTTCAATTGCTTTTCCTAAACCCGCCTACTATCGGTATTTAAGCGACCATACTTCACTCACTTATCTCGTTGCTCTCAAAATTGGAAGCCTTTGAATTCGAAAATTTTGTAAAATCAAATTTTAATAACGCGCAAGTAGATCTAACTTATCTAAAGGAAGAAAATTATCAAAAAATCGATATTACTTATGTTTAATTGCAATTTCTTCAAGAAATATCGATTTTTTAGTCAATATTTTCCAATTGGGAACGTTGCCGATCGATAATCTAACATCCTCAGGAAAATCAATATTATTTATCCTGAACAAGTAGTTTTTTATAATAATCCTTCTGCGGTCCAAGTCAATGAATTTAACTAAATTTCTTTCTCAATCTAACTGAAAAAAAACAATGTAAATCTGCTTGTTTTTTTTTGAAAAAGTGTAACTTTTATATAAATATATAACTAAGTGTACTTCCATTTATCATTACTGCAATAGCCTCAGTAGCGCTTCATCGATTGATTTCCTCGAGTTCTTATATAAATAAATATATGCTTCGGCACAGAGATATTACGCTATATTTTCAAAAGAGAGAGGGTTAGTCGGTAAAAAGTTAGCGGTTCATTTGACTACTATTAGACATAAAAGAGCTTCCGCAGGTATCCTTAATCTCGCTACATAACTCCAAGAGTTAAAGCCGCCCTTAAAGGTGCTTTATTTCTGCCGATGAATCAGATGTCATTAATTCAAATCTAAAAGAGACCGTTTTCAATTTGAAAAACCGCTTAGAGGCTGGGCTACACACATTTTTTCACGGGGAGGGTTAAGCATTTGAAGTCGTAAATCCAATTGACTTTAATGATATATGAGAGTGCGCATATGTGTGTAGGTGAGTGTTTTAAAGCCAACTGCTTTATATGGTGCAGCACCAAGTAGTCTACCGCCTGCCCCACCTTGGTAGTTATTCAGGGGTGCCTTGATTTACGAGGACGCATAGCTCACACAGTCAATTAGTTACTCGAGTGAGAGAAAGAAACATTTGTGATTGACTGTGTGACTTAAGGACTACTGCCAATTCCAATCAATGGTGGCAGCTGCTTGTTTGTTTGTCCGATAGTCATTAAGATGATCTAGCACTGTATGCCTGGGTCAGCAGATGTGAAAACCTGTTTTTGGGCCCATTTTGCCCATTTCTGCTTTCGATGCTTGACGATTTCTTCGAATAACCTACGAGTTATTTATTTCAAATGGCAGACTTCGGACTTCATAATGGGGAAGAACATAAAAGTGAGAAAAGGTAGAGAGGGAGAACAGAAGAGTGATTCACAGATTAAAAAGAGACAGGCAGACAGGCACAAAGGTTGAGAAAAGGTGAGATGAAGTGAGTACTGTGGAAGTGGTCGAATGTGACATACAGTCTGGTCATGGTTGTTTGAAGTTAAGTGCCGGTTTATAGGCTTGTTTGCCGTATGAGTATACATTGCCCAGGGTGCACCACGAGAAGTTGAGTCTATCGCACGCCCCACTAAACTTACGTACTTTGCGGTTCTCTGAATTTTAAAATTTGACGTCAAAATGCAATAAATTTGTTCACATCTGTCAATGTGTGCACAATTTGGGCCCTTAGCTACAAAAGGTATACAGCAGATTTTTACTAAACCTTATTACGTATCTGCTAAGCAACAGAAAGTATTTATCTTCAAAGGAAATTAAAGTGAATGACTTCTTACAATTTTTACGCAATTTTTAAAATGTACTAAAATTGTGGCTATTTGGGAGGTCAATAAGACTTTACTACTATCGGCACGCATCAGCTATTCGATCATTTTATTACTGTCATATTCATGACAATAAGTATGATGCTATAGTATCAATAATGCCAATGTAATAAATTTTAGATATCCATGAAAACGTAGCACTTAAAGTGCGAAATAACTATCTCGAACGCCAAAGAGTCTCGAAGTACCAGATCTAAGAATAAGATTGGGTACTGAAAACAATCATTTGCGATGGTCTTGGGTTTGGAATATCTTATGCTAAGTCTGCTTTGAAATACAAAACAATATGTCACAGTTGAGGAATGTAAATTACAGACAATCGCCTAATGCTTACTCTCTCTACTCAGAATGACAGTATACCCAAAAAGTATTTGAATAATACCCACTGATGTCAGCATTAAACGTATTTTCAAATATATGAAATGCTATTTTTAAAATCCCTTATTAGTTCTTCATTTTGCTCTGAGGATGTGATTTTTTCCCACTAAGTTTCTTCATTTTTCAAGCAGTTTTCTCTTAGCGTAAGAAAAATAGTGAATTAACAGGCAATGATAATTAAATTCCAGAATTTATATTGTCTGCCCTCTTTCATGAAATAAAATAACAAAATGCAATGTTATATAATGATCAAGTAATTAATACAAAACAGGGGTTTTAGTGACAAACGGAGCAATTTTAAATGTTATGTAAGGATAATACAAAATACTTTGTGTTTTAAGCAATTAGTGCTAGAACTTAAATTGAAATTATCAGTGTCAACTTCATATTTAAATGCTGTAGAGGATACTAAACCATAGCATTCTTCTATTAACCCCCCCTCCCCCCCCCAGCCCCCTGAACATGATTATTCCCAAAATTAGCAAACGGAAAACAGAGCGTATGTCTACGAACGGTGTTTATTGCAGAGGATGTCAAACTACTCACATGAATAGCCGTTAATTGCAATCAAAGATATTTTACTTTGCATAAAAGCGATTGTTTATTGATTGAGAGGTTTCTGTACGCCCATTCCAGAATGTTCTGTGGCGAATGAGATAGTTCTATGCATTTCACATCACCTTTGTTAATAAAAGAGATTATCAAAGTTTGTGAGAAATATCAGGTACTCATAAATGGGATCAGAATGAGTTACTAAACTTAGTTCCTTCAATGCATGGATAAGCTCACTGGAAAAACAGATTTTCTGAAAATCGCGACACTTCATTTTCCATTACTACGAACTGTCATTTAGAAAATGAGTCCAACAACATCGATCACCCATTATTGATTCCTATTAATGCTTTATATTATGGACCAAATTCAAACTACTTATGGACAAGGAAAGTTGAGAATGAAAGAGTATTTTGCAGAGTAGTCTGTTGACAATTTCAATGAGAGTCAACTTTCGAGCGGTTCAGACCTCATATTTATGAGATAACTCTCTCCTTGCAAGGTAACAGGACCCCCCCCCCATTGCCAGCATCCTCCATGTGGGGGTATTCTGTTCAAAAAAATTAATCCAATTCAACATCAATAGCATTTGAAAATTGAAGACATTTAAATGCAATTTGGTCGGATGAATGTAGCAAATGATACTTCCAAAAAATGTGGCCACATATCAGATGACAATTTGTTTTTTTTTATCTGGAAACTTAATCCCCTAATCTCTAAGACAGTCTGTGTGACGCACACCACATTGCAGTGTTTCAAGTTACAGCTGAAACCGAGCAGGAAAGCATGTCTATTTTGATCATTCGCTTTATTTACTTCAGTCATTACAGTTTCGCCTTCCAAGTGGAGCACGATATGCGTATATATATATAACACCGATCTCAAAATCAGGCCACTTGGTGTCGGCGCCTGAACTAGTTCATGGAAATAGGTACAGCAGGGACATAAAAAACCTTTTGAAGGCGTGGATTTGTGCGCGTCTGTGTGTATGTGTGTGTGTGCGCGGATTCTTTTCTACTTTTTGTCATGAAGAAATATTTCTTGACATAAATATTTCCCACAAGGAAATAGCGATTTGTCACGACGACAGGAATATTCCTAACTCCACCCAAAGTTGTAATAAATTCCTAACATCGAGGGTTTAACCCGAGTGATTTAATACCCAATCGAGTATTTATTTACACAAATTGGTTCAATTAATCATTTCTAAACAGCAGTTTTTTTCCATAATCTTAACCAATCAGTTTAGGAATTAGGCGAATATATATCGAACTGCGAAGTGTATTAATTCGAGATTTTGACTCATGGTTGTATTGTTGATTTATTAACTTTATTTGAAATGTAATTATCGCGACCCTAGGGTCATTTTCCACTAGATTTCCACTCTCTGAAATACCGCTATTTGTGTTAACTCTCCTCTATAAAAGGTGCAATTATTCGCTTTCTTATTACTAAATTAAAGTAGTGGAAAATATTTTGGTAAATTTCATTTCCTGAAATTCACAGTCTTCCTTTTTCTTACATTTAACCATTTTTAGTCATGGACCAGTGACATAGACCATCAAGGGGTTGTAGAGGAGGGAAAATCGAATGGAACTTGGTAACAGAGTGTGAATATTAAATGCTTCTGACTTTGTTCAGGGTTCGGATTTATTCTTAACATAAAAAGCGTCGTTCATAACCCCATGTTCCACGCTTAAGAACTGAAATTTCTCTCATGGTTCCTTGAGCGAATTCCTATTCGTTTGTTTGTCAAGCCATTTCAACGTAATTTTCCCTACAGTCAAATACTAGGATGCTGTTATTGGCCAACGTGCTTTTAGCATATCTCAATCGAATTGACTTAACTCGCAGTAATCATATTACAAATAATCCTTTTCTTTTTACTATTTTATGGTATTATTTAAAATTGACATATATAATCTCGCTTTTTTTGGCAAAAATTAACTGACTATTTAAGACAAACCGCCTAAGCAGTCAAAAGGATTTACTTATAAAAAAATTCAATTGTCTAAGTTGCCTGATTTAAGTACTCGATATAATTTTTTCGAATACTATTATAGCTGACAAATCAGACATCTGGTAGACTAGCACAGAAACAGAAAATGGAATACTCGACCAATATTCTCCGTCTTTAAACAAACTTTGCTAAATTTTAGAAGTTTAAGGTAGAACAAAGGAGCCATTCCTTGGGTGGCATCAAACAAAATAAGTTTGCTTTCGTGATAATTTCATTCAAACAGGGCAATTTTTGAGGCAAATATCCAATAGTCTGAAGGGATTTGTTACTACAGTGTTTAAGTGATACTGCGTAGAGACAGCCATTTATTTACTTAGTTAGCTATATTGCATTAATAGAATGGGAATAATTATTGCTTCATATATGATAATCGATAAAACCCCAAGAATAAAAGTCGATTAAACACAATATTAAATAGTCGCTGTTTAGTAATTGTATTAATTAAGGCATTAGGCAAATTTAAAAGTAATGGTAAAATAAGACCACTAGTTAAGATCTCAATAAATCAGCTACCGTGATCCTAAATTATTTAGAGCCTTAAAAGCGCATACTTATTTAATCAGTACCCGCTTATTGGAAAGTACATTTTTTTAATCCATTGCTTAAAAAATTGCGTAATCTTTCCAATTTCCCATTGGTTTAGTTTCCCCATTTTCTACTTGGGATTTCATATCTCTTGTTTAAAATGACTGTATCGTTTAGATGAAATCTTCAAACGTTCACTGGATTGCTTAAACAAAAGGAGTGCTTTCCTGCTTAATAAATCAGGCTATTCAGCTGACTGTCCGCGCAAGTCTAGCCATAGCAAAGTGAGGCAGAAGTCACAAAAGGACAGACTGATGTCGCATCCACCATTATGTGTATACACTTTCATCAGCATCAGCATCATCAACATTAATTTTCTATAACATTAGCGGTGTCTTGCAGACACACTCACTCTCAAAGGGCCAGACAACATAATGCGCTCCGGACAGCTACCAAAACACACAGACGACACTAATTTACGTGTGTGTGTGTGTCTCGAACCGCTAGGCACTTTCAGCAAATCTCAAATCTCCCGCCTCTAATGTCAGCTAAAACTATTTTGTAGTCTAGTATTCGACAAAAAAAGTTAGTTTGTATAAAACCAATTCAATTAAGCATTTACGTCTTCAGAGATCATATAATGAATAACATACCGTAATTAATCATAGTCAAAGGATATTTTTAGACGAATCGCATAGTTTTTAAAATGGGTTTTCCTTGGATCTGGCGCTTAAATGGAGGGGGGTGTTTAAATATCATTACGCATTCATGGAAGTATTCTATTTTTTCATCAATGTTTGGGGGGGGGGGCAAAGATAAGTAGTTATCAGCTAACAGTAGACACCCACGGTCCCAGGCCGAGGCAGACTAAATTGTATAACAATAATTTAAGAATCTAATTGGTTAGAGAGAATGAGATAGTGGGAGAAGGTTAATGAAAATCCTGCCATCGAATATGGTGGTGGAGAATGGAGAAGAAGAAGAAGCAAGAATCGAGACGCTGCACCAAACGTGTGATCTCCGTGTTTAGGATTCTTCCGACGAAAACTGGCTTGCTGCGAATGAAGCGAGTACAACTTTCTAATCAATATTCACCAGTAGAGGATTGAAAAGAGTACAATACAATTCCAACTAAAATACATAAACTATTTTTCGCTCGACAATACTTGGGGCTAATCTTTGAGATTTCATCACATTTCTTAAAATAATTATGTATATTAGTGTTCGCATTCATTTATTTAAAGTCTTATTTTATTTGAGTGGCGGTTTTAGAGCAACTAGGCATAGCTTAGGCACTTATTATTATCAACAACATTATTATCAATAAATTGTAGCAGTTAATTGCAAGTAAAATAGCAGGGTTCAACATTGGGATAAGTGGGTAGAATAAATTGCCGACATCAAAAGATTTTTTTACTTTGAATGACTCTTGGCTTTGGGCTGTGCAATTTATGATTACCTCAAGTTCCAAACTTCAAATTTCGAGATTCGTTGTTTGAATTACTGCGCAAATTCTAGGCATGACATCCCGTGTTTATTGATCAATTGGTTAATTAGAACCCAAGGTAAGTAGGTAGGTTCATTTGTTAAAAGGTGATCTTACAAGAGTATTATCATGATTGAGCTGACCAAGGCTTTCTGGTCCTAATGGATTTGTAGATGCAAAACGATGTCCACTGCCTTCTATGCCATTAGTATTAAGTCGGCATAGCTAAGACTACCGGATTAAAGATTTTGGTCCAGAATCATGAGTATGTAGGTACGCATTTCATGGATGTTCTAAGTCAGATAATAATCTTATTTACCCAAATTTGTTTATGCGCGAAAAATCAGGGAGCGAATATGCATCGTATGTACGTTTGCGCAAAACAACGACAACACCGTCCGGGTTACAAAGGTTCACAGCAATCAGAACTCCCCATATCCACCTCTCTCTCCCCCTTCCTACCCCCCTCCCCCCCCCTACTAGTCACGCGCACCACAGGGAAAGATAGAAAATGCCAATTGACAAAACCCAGCGAGGAATGCAAAATTAATACATTTTTCTACAGCTGGGCCCAGGTAGGTTTCAATCGGAAAACTGGAGATCGCAATTCAGCTTTCAATTTAAAATAAGTCAGAATATCGGTACAACTGAATTTTGACATGAAAATCACCCATCTTACTACTTGCTAACTAGTCAATGAATGTGCTAAGCCATATCTCCGAAATGGAATTTTCTCTTAACTCCATCCACCATCAATCAGTACTTGCCTAAGCTGGATCTTGAAACGCATTTTGAAGAATATGTAGGCTGATACGTAGTAATTCTCCTTCATAAGTATAAGAAAACCCGAACTTAGAAAATGTCGTCATTCTGCATCTACAAAAACTAGCGATTAGGATAAAAGACGTGGGAGTGTGCGATAGACTTACCTCCACGTGGTGCACCCTGGGCAACGTATACTCATACGGCAAAAAAGTCTATTAATCGGCATTTGACTTCAAACTACCATGACCCCACTGTATGACATATTCGACCACTTCCACAGTACAGGCATCACATTTTTTCTAAATTTTTAACCTTCGTCTTTGAAACACTATTCAGTTCCCCTTCTCTCGACTTTTTTCACTTTGATGTTCCTTCCCCTCTGTGAAGCCTGAACTCAAATAAAAGCTAATGATAACCATCAAAACGCCTCCCATTTGATATAAATAAATAAATATNATCGCTCCTTATGGATAAGCGGGCGCACATGGCCTGACAGTTACGTGAGGAAAGGTCTGTTATCTGTCCGGCGGCTGTTTTATCTGGCACTATCCTTAACATAGATATAGCTTATATCAGCTTTATATCATAGGGCTAGCATTTTGATAGTTATCATTAGCCCCTTAACAGACTTCGGGCCACACAAAGGGGAGGAGGAACATCAAAGTGGGAAAAAAACGAGGGGAGGGGAACAGAAGTGTGATTCACAGATGTAATAGGGACAGACAGACACAAAGGTAGAGAAAGAGTTAAGGTGAGTACTGTGAAAGTGGTCGAATATGACACACAGTGGGGTCGTTGTAGTTTGAAGTCAGAAGTCATCTGCCGGTTAGTATACGTTTTTCCGCATGAATATACGTTACCCGCGTGGAGGTAAGACCATCGCCCACCCCGCTTACATTCAAATAAAATGTCCTTGCCTGATTATTAAAATGTCTTTGCTAGTGTTAATAGCAGTCTAGTGATATCCAAGGGGGTTGGTGTATCATAGCAGCAGACATTTCATTACCCCGCGTTGCAACAGCAGAGAAGTATCTTACTCAGTAAAAGTGCCATTGTTTCTTATTAATCGAAGTCTGCCTCAAAGATACTTTGAGAGGGAGGGGGAGGGGAGAGAGGGTTCTCATCTCAATCCACTGGGTGAAAAGTGCTAGAGCATATTACGTAATATATGCAAAAAAGCTGCTCTTCAATATCTAGTCAGAATGCATCTACTTTTTATGATCTTAAATCCGGAATCATCCGCACTTTTGCAAAAAATCAATAAAAAATGAATTCAATTTTATGTGGGCCACATAAGAGGACTACTTCTAGTTTTCTAAACTGAATGTGAAATACCACCTGTTAGTTCAAATGACGCCTTGTACTAATCTTAAATTTAAAATTATTATTGTTTGTCACGCGACTCATATCAAGCTCACTTTGAGTCCGGGGCCCAGCGGTACAAACCCAATGAGTGCAATAGTCAACCACGAACTGGCTTTGTCTAACCAAACTAATTGAATCAAGTTTCTCGTTAGAAATGTATGTAAATGAGTAAGTACTACCTTAGTTGAATTTTGTTATAGTTATGAGATAGAAGCCCGTGGTTTCGAGAGTTCTATAAGTTAAAGTAAATGAAACGAAGTTCTTGATTGAGCTATAGTGACACAGTGATTAGCAAACCGATTTGTTAAGTAGAGGTCATGAGTTGAGAAGTGTTCCGATGAAGTGGCTAGTCAGATGCACTGACTGCTTAGATCAACTAAAGGATCGTTCTAGGATGTTTCCATCTATCCGAACCAACCATTGTTAGAGTTTCCATTGGTGGGCTTTGGGCGTCTTCTTCATTTTCACTGCTTATGAACTAAAGTATAAGCGTGCTAGTAAGATTATTAATACACGCACGTCTGCACCAGCATTCCAAGAGTGCTTAATCCTTCTGAGTGGACGATATAACCGCTGACCGTTTGATAAGCATGCTTCTATTTCGGATTTGTAATGCAACTTTTCAAGCTTAAATTATTTGCGAAACGTTTCAATCAAGTTATGAGCAAATGACCTACAAATTACATTAAGATAGACACATCACCGTGACCTCATTTTCATTTGTTACTTCTGATGGGAATCTTGAGCTCAATTTCCGATGATGACTGAGAGTGTGATTTACTCAGAACATGGTCCTATTTTATGAAGTTGAATTTCAATGATTGCCTCAATGAATTTTTGGCTTTTTTTTCCACGTAGTCTCAAGGTTTTTGATAAATTTATGAAGAGGGTCTTTTTTGTAGTAGTAAGCTTATAACATTTCGGTACCTCCACCAATAACGCTAAAATAAAAATCCAATATTGATTAAATTTGGAAGTTCTTTTAAAAGACAAATAATCCGCCTAACTTCTCGAGAGAACACTGCTGCGTCTTACAAATGGGGGACCGTGTTCATATGTGACCTGGGGGAGATTCTGAAAGGTGAAGAAGAAGGGGATCTTAAAGTCCGAAGAGAGATGAGTAGGCGCCTTTTCTTTAGTTATTTATTTATTTATATCAAATGGTAGGCCCTGTAATGCTCATCATTATCACTTTAGTTGACTCCGGGCTTCACAGAGAGGAGAAGGAACATCAAAGAGTCACAAAAAGTCGAAAATGAAAGAGAAGAGTGTTTCCTTTGGTCGGGAAGAAGGTATGGTGAGGTGAATACTGTGGAAGTGGTGGAATATGACATACTGTGGGGTCATGTTAGTTTGAAGTCAGAAGTCAATTGCCATTTAAGGTATGAATATACGTTGTCCAGAGTGCACCATGTGGAGGTAAGTCTATCGCACACCCCAATCTATATTAAAAAAAGTTTGCAATTTATTAGTGCAGATTCAAGCATTATTTTGCTGGATTTCCATTGAGGTTTCGATTGAGTGATTTATATTTATATTTATGTGCTCTTTGCATTAACATAAGAAGTAAAAAGTACACATATCAATTTTTAAAATTTCTTTCAAACATAATATAGTTCAAATTAAGATAGTATTGTTAAATGTGCTGGCAGTAAGGGAGCTTCTAGCAAGGGAGGTCTGAAATGCGTACCCTTTAGTCGAGTTAAATTGCCCCTCCTCTTAGTCAGTTTAGAAATCATTTTGTGGTTAGTCACGTATTGGCTTGAGGAGGCATGTTTGGGGCTCAATTGTTACATTCTGTGCATTGTTTTGCAAGGCCACTACCCACACCAAGGGAACCGAGTGATAAAATAAGAAGAAATGACAAATTCTTCAAAATCCCCAAGTACTTTTGCTCGAGTCTTTGGCGAAAACATATTCAATCCGCGCATCTGCCTACTGCTTTCTACTTTTCCAATGAAGAATAACTTTTAGTGAGGCGTTCAGTACAACACCGACACTAGTCACACAGCATTTTCATCTCCCCAATTTGAATACATTCTCTTAATTAATTGATTTTTGTGTCTCGTAGATGAAGCAGTGAGATAAGATTCGTTTGTGAATTAGAAATGACTAAATGGTACGACCAAATTCCTCAGCTTACTTGACCGTTTACGCCTAATTGTTTGCAGAAGCGTTAGCATTAATGCTCATATAGTGCATGGGTAAAATAGCGTGATTTCAACATGTCACGTTGCCCAATCACCTCTCCTCCTTACACGTGATGTAACTTTTATGTGCTCTTCCACACTTCAGAGGATACGTTATCTATCTGTAAAATAATTCACTTATGTTTCAGATGAGCACTTCTACCGCCACTGATGTGAATACTCTAATAGTCTCTCCCCCTCTCTCCATCCCTCCCTCCATCTCTCTTTTAGTGGATTTCCAAAATGCACGAAGGAAGCCGCCAGTATTCTCCAACTGTAAAGTGTCATACGACAGATAAATATAGAATTTGCACCCATTAATTCCACATCAATTGACTTATTGTGAGAAAGAAATCTAATTGCAACTATTATTAGGCGATTTTTTGGTTTCAATTTTTAATTAAATCATAGGAAATACGCCTAAATTCACCAAAATACTTCGCCTATCCAGTAAAGACAAATACCAGTAATTGAGACAATTAATGCCTTGTTGAAGAATCAAAGAAAGTTGCTTAATTGGTTTAATGTTCGACAGGAGCCATTCTAAATTTGTAACTAGAGATTCATTGTCATATTCATACTCAATCAACGATACCTTCAAGCAGATAACTTCTGATAAAAGCCGTTTTTGTGGATTAGAGTCAATAGAGAAGAAAATGACGTAATTAATCAAAGGAAATAAACAATTGTCTTTCCCAGACATTATGCAATAGAGGTTGACTGACATGACGGGTCAACACCTTGGCTCAGGAGACATGCAGTAGTTGATTGAAGTGCTCAAAAATGTAACACCTTAATGCCTTTATACTCTTTCTCTATAATGTTCCTTACTAGAAATCTATCTGGACCACGTTTCCAACGTACTAAAACAAAAAAATTCTAAGTGAGTTTTGATTGAATTCGCAAGAAATGTGGATTTAAATAATTAAAGTATAAAACCACATGTCCTTAGTAATGCCAATTAATTTGCAAGTCTCAATTTCGGGAAATATTCAAAATACGCTCTAAAAATCAGCCGAAAGACTGCATTTTTTAAAAAAATATTTAAGAATATTTTTAAAGTAACTAAAACGTAATCTCAAAAATAAATTTAGTCCATTTAAATCTTTGGATTATTTTTTATTTATACAGTTTTATAATGCTGGAATTGTTTTAATGTAAAGTTGACTTATCTTTAAAGCTTTGTCAATAAAATTGCGGGAAACGATACACTCTTTAAATTAATGAATTGGCTTAGAAATATAAGTTTGTGAGTTTAACTGAATGGCGGAAGATAAGTTTAAAGCAAAAATTCATTCATGATAAATCTAAGTAGTAAGTGGTCGCATTTAATATCTACAGCAATACCAATTCCTTTGGTTGACTTCCTACATGGAGAGGCAAGCTTTTTGAAATCTTCCTACATGTCTATTTTTAGCAGTGAAATGGTTGCAATGAATGTTAGTACGTTCACTTTGTTGGTGAATTTAGGATTAAGCAGGATAAGGTGAATCTAGCGGAATTGCAGTGATGAGACAATTAGATATAGATCGAAGTCAATTAGGCCAAGTACCACGTCAAGCAACTGTGAATACGGTCCGTATATACCTCTTTTTCCAATATGCTGTGTTTTAGCAAACCAAGGCTTTTATACACTGTTGCAACGCTGTGAATTCTATCATCTGCACCTATGAACTATTCGCCCACTAGGCTTCAGTTAACTCACACTCGATGAGAGAGATAAGATGGAAACCAGATGCTTCAGAAATCATGGACCGCATATGAATACAGATTATTAACTACTTCGTAGCGCCTGGAGGTCAGAGCACTGGCTCGGCTGTTGGAAGCAAAGTGGTTCATCACATCGACAAAGGAATCGTAAAACTGTTGGAATAGCGCGTGCCTAAATCAAACATGAACATCATAATTAACGTTATTGACTTGGGCTGATTTAGATGGTGATTAATATGAATGCTCGCCACTACACTAATAAGTAACATCATGTCCCCCATTTCTACTCTGGTGTTTGCCTACCTTAATTTTGTGGAAATGCTTCTTCTTCTTCTTAGGCCTTGCTAAGGTTTGATTAACTCTTTCTTTAAGTGGGTGGTAGAGTGGTGTGCCTATTGGAGTAAGTAAATAACGCCACACCATTTCGATTGTGATTTTACAATTATCATGATTCTCGTGGGTGGGTTGTTACCACATTGTGTGGGGTGATTTTGTATGGGGAATTCAATTAGCTTTAGTTAGCAAACGTATATGAGGTAGTATTTTAGGCTGAGATTGGTTCGATATTAATATTACGTTAATATACATTTAGTGGTAAGCAACTTCGTTTCTTTCCGCCATCTGAGTACAGCAAATATCGATCGCTTAAACTCAAGACTTTATAATTTGCCAATTAAAATAAGTCAATGAATGAACTAAATTTAGTAGAATACTTTTATTCTGCAGTAATTGAGGATTTTTGTAATTGTGGGAGAACTTGCTGCATTCTCATTTAATTCTCAATGGCAGTTTAACTGTTTGAAGTCATACTTATGTGATTTCCATGTAATCTGTTATCGTGCACTCTCAAAATTTCGACTACTATCAAAGGCTAGTCATCCTTTTGCTATCTCTTGCTCACACGGTCGAACATGAGTACCTATTCTACATTGATAGAAACCTATATAGTGCACACAGTGAATTATATGAACCTTGTGTAGAGGTTTCCACAAACTGCAGTTATGAATCGTTAGACGCTGGAAGTGATTGTAACAAAAATAGCATCTTTAAACTGAGTAGCCTGTAGTATGCAGTCCTAATCTCTCTCGCCTTATAATGAATTGGTAATTTATGACCGATTGCGTATTATTGGCCAACGGACGGGCAATTGAATACGTCTCACAACATGCCTACCTTCTGAAGTTCTCAATCAACCTGAGATGTTCTCACGCTGCAAAGATATCTACCCCATTCCAAAAATTTCCTCCTCCTCCTCCTATTTTTTTCATTCTTTCCTCTCTTTAATTCCTTATTGTGTAAAACATTTGATCTTCTCATTAGACATAGGCTAATTTAGACTTTTAACCTAAGGAAGATCATGTAACTTTAGAACCAATCTTAAAGTAACTCCTTTGAGCCTTCATTAAAAATTTCCTGGAACACATTGAATGGCATATAAATAGTCATTTCTTTGCTAGAAGTATGATGAAGCTATTTATTTCCGTGTTTAAATTTATAAAATGCGATCAACGAGTCATATAGAGGCAAATGTAAATTTATAAGACAGTAGAATTGACCTATTCATAGAAATTTCACACTAATGTCTATTGGCTGCGTGCAGCTGCTTCCTGAAAGTGGTCCCTTATTTTTGAGAGTACGGGGTGCGCGATAGACTCATCTCCACGTGGTGCACCCTGGGCAACGTATACTCATACGGCAAAAAAGTCTATTAATCGGCATTTGACTTCAAACTACCATGACCCCACTGTATGACATATTCGACCACTTCCACAGTACAGGCATCACATTTTTTCTAAATTTTTAACCTTCGTCTTTGAAACACTATTCAGTTCCCCTTCTCTCGACTTTTTTCACTTTGATGTTCCTTCCCCTCTGTGAAGCCTGAACTCAAATAAAAGCTAATGATAACCATCAAAACGCCTCCCATTTGATATAAATAAATAAATATAAAAGACGTTATGTGCTTTTAGGTAATCTAACACAGCATTAGCTTCAGTCGAGAAAAAAAGTTGAGCTGAATTTTGAGCACAATATCCTTCGCCATGCTAGAAATCTCGGACACAATAAATCGATGAAAATATTCTTTTTACTCAGTCTATAATGAGACGTTATTTTACATTGGTGTGATTTTACATTCCGAAAAAGTCCAAGGAAATTTATAGTTGTCGCCGGACGAAATTAACTTCCAGCTAACTAAAGTAGTTAAGATCCGAGTAATTAAAAGTACTCAGGCAAATCCTTCCACTTCTAAATCTAATCTACTCGGTTACATTGTGAATTTCACTCGTTTTGATTCAACTCAATTAGGCAGTGGAAATAGACTTCAATACCCAATGCGAATTGACTAACATTTAACCAGAGCTAACACGATCAATGGTCACATAGAATGCCTCCCTAAACGCACTTTGAACCTTCAAACTTCTTTAAAATTAAGTAATCTAATTAAGAGAGAGAGAGAGAGAAAGAAATAACAATAATTAGTTAGCAAAAGGCGGTTTAAGTGAATGGCGAAGTTTTCCTTCTGCATAATTTGGCATTAATTAGATATTCATAGCCATTCTCTTGGGTGGAGGGCGAGGGGGGGGGGGTGAGGGATTATCCAGCACTGAGGCGAAGTAAGGCAAAGAGGTTGAAATGTTGCCTCCATTTTTGAGGCAGACTTATACGATAATAATAATTCCTACTATTTCAGAGAGAGAGAGAGAGAGAGCTGAATTACTCACACTCCGATTTGTCCTTTAGTAGAATTCGGAGTGTTAATTGAAGGACTTGGCTAGGTAATAATAGGGTGGATTAGTTGTTTACTGATAGATGAGTATAAATTATGTTTTGACAATGGTATTTTAACAAATGAATATGCGCTCACCCTAATTTTATCCAGCCTACGCTCACAGTGCTTTTCTCGATCTCTCTGCGAGTGCGTCGATAGTTAAATGCGGCTTACAAAATTGAACATCAGCCCGAAGACCACAAGTGAAACCGTGGGTGAAGTTTTGAATTACTAAAATAAAACATACCTTAAGTGACAGATTTCAGAAAGGCTGTATTTTATTAAGCTGTAGATTAGAAATTGATGGATATTTTTTTACATGTTAGTGGAATAATAGACTAACTCTACTCTGGTTAATTGAATTGGCCTGAGATAATCTTTCAAATATGGGGCGTGCGATGGACTTACCTCCACGTAGTGCACCCTGGGCAACGTATACTCATGCAACTTCCGAGTTCAAGCTATCATGACCCCACTGTTTGTCATATTCGACCACTTTCACAGTACTCACCTCACGTTTCATCTACCTTTGTGTCTGTCTCTTTAAAACACTTCTGTTGCCCCCCCCCCCATCTCGACTCTTTTCTATTTGATGTTCTTCTCCCTCAGTGAAGCCTGAAATCAACTTAAGGGCTAATGATAACTATCATAAAGCGTGCCATTTGATATAAATAAATAAATTCTTGAGAGTACGGTTATTAGACATTGATGGCTAAGGATCTGTCTCAAGGGTACTTATCTACCAGACCAATTAGTAACCCAGCTATATGTTAGGTAAGACGGATTAGATAGAAATGTGGGATTGTGTTTAAATCCCCATTTAATATTTTTTACCATGAAATTCAAGATGTCTGCCTGAAAATGTGGAGATATTCTGAATATGCAGCAGTTAAATGACCAAATGGCTTGAAAGTGTGAATATCCTGGTAAATACGAAATCTTTCCACGGTGTATAGAAACTGGGTGCTTTTAATAAATGGCTATTTAGTAGAATCAGGGAGTATTCAAAAGTATTAAATGCATGTATTTGGTGTATTTTGATGGAAAGACATGTTTTTGATAATTTTAAGTAACGCACTTGCTTTAACACCCACTCATTTACAAAAGAAATACGCCTTCGCAAAGACCCCTTTAACAACATTAATATTTTCCCATTGCTTTCTTCAAAATAATTTGTCATTTAAAGAAATCAAGCAAACTAAAATGCATAAATCTCTGAATGAAATCACACTCACGAAAATTTATAATAGTGACTGTTAGTATTCATATCCATTTCTATAATACTAGTGTGGGGTGCGTAATAGACTTACCTCCACGTGGTGCACCCTGGACAACGTATACTCATACCTCAAAAAGTCTATTGATCGGCAGTTGACTTCTGACTTCAAAATTCTATGACCCGACTATTTATCATATTCGACCCCTTCCACAGTACTTATCTTACTTTTTTATGCCTTTGCGTCTGTCTGTCTCTTTAACCTCTGTGAATCATTATTCTCTCCCCCATCTCGACTTTTTGTCACTTTGATGTTCCTTCTCCTCTCTGTGAAGCCCCGAAGTCGGCTCCAGGGCTAATGATAACATTTAAAACGCCTGCCATTTGATATAAATAAATAAATACTAGTGTTTGCAAACACACGCTAATAACCTCCATCTAATCAGTGCTTTGAATTGCTTAAATGAGTATAATTTCTCTTTTGTTGTGGCAACGAGCTCACGAGTGACTTTATTGTCTTCTTAGTGGACACGTAGTTCTTAGTCAGCTAAGATCACGATGCGCAGAAATGGATCACCTTCCTTGATATTAATAATAGCTAATTTGAACCTTTAAGAAGTAAATAGCTAATATAATTAATACCATTTCAATTCCTAGTCATTGTAAATAGAGTGTTGTGGCATATTTATTATATAAATCGTAGAATGAGGCTATTTTAGCGTGAATTGAAATTTTTTTGAGTTCAGGTTTTTAAGTGGTCAATTTCTACAATTAGAGCATTTGCAACGATATGGGTTAATTTTATTACTTGAAAGGCAGTAAAATCTGAATTTAACGATGCCATTAAACGATGTCAAGTAGGGACTTATTCTTTGAACTCCTGAACCTGCCCTTGAATTTAGCCCAAGTAATCTAAAAGATTTGTGCATCGCAATCACAAAGACCATAGTTATTCTTCAGGCTAACGCCATCTAGTTTCTACTAATAGTAGCCACATGAATGGCGAGAAAGCGATTGGGATTAAGTGGTTTATTAGCAGATGTCTTGAAAGAGCGTGGAAATTCTATAGCACTAGAGTTATTTCGTTGCTACAGAAAAAGATAGTATTTATACTTACGTTTCCGACATGAACGGCACTGGTGATGATGGAAACCGCTGGTTGAATACCAGGGTACTACCAGGAGGTAACGAATCCCCCTATGTACTCAAACCTGTCAACATTCACTGGAGCTTTTGGATTAATTTTATGCTCAACCAACTATGGATTTTCACCTTGAAATCCGTAATAGTCCTACGCTAGTTCTTGAAGTCTCGTTAAGAAATGAAATACCAATTTTTTCAACAGGGGATGATTCGACATATTCTAGAGTTGATAAAGTTTTGGTTGCATTAAGGAGGATATTAGAGTGAATATAACTACTTTTAATACTACTATTTTAGCACTGTTATAGATAGACATCATCTGAAAAATAGTATGAATAGTATTTCAGCGAACATTATGGAGTATATTTTTGCAAGTTGTTGCACTGCAATAAAAGAGAATACTGACGCCTGAAATATTCCGTAAACAAGTATTGCTGTACTTCGTCATCATGCAAATTTAAGCACATTCTTCCATCACATTTCCATCTTACCACTAAATTTTCAAAATTTCATATCTTATCCCTCATAAAATAGCAATTTTAATGGCAATTCTTTCCCAAACTCATAACACCTATGCGAGCAATTTTAACGATGAAAACTGATAAATGAAAGAAGGGGTGTGCGATAGACTTACCTCCACGTGGTGCACCCTGGGCAACATATACTCATACGGCAAAAAAGTCTATTAACCGGCATTTGACTTCTGACTTCAAACTACCGCGACCCCCTGGTTGTCATATTCAACCCCTTCACAGTACTCACCTTACCTTTTTCTCTACCTTTGTGTCTGCCTCTTTTACATCTGTGAATCGCTCTTCTCTTCCCCACCCCTCGACTTTCTGCTACTTTGATGAACCTTCCCTCTGTGAAGCCCGAAGTCAGCTAAATGGCTAATGATATCTATCAAAACGCCTGCCA
>UZAE01012468.1:0-40262 GCA_900617975.1 Rodentolepis nana | reverse complement strand
CAGGGTGCACCACGTGGAGATAAGTCTATCACACACCCCATGATAACCAACATGAAGCCTGCCATTTGATATAAATATTTGCAGCTTTTAAATAAAATGATATTTTAATTTGCTATTCTATATTCATGCGGGGCCTCTTGTACCTTAAGCATCCTCTACAGACCTTAGGTATTAGTAAGGACAAATTTCCAGCGGTCAAATAAAGAGCCATTCAATTTGACTAGCTGAGTAATTAGCTATAAACACTAAGGTTAAGATACAAATATTGAAACATTTTGAAAGGGATAAAATCGGGTAGAGAATTATACTCGTTAAATAAAGAATGTACGTTCCAAAGCATTCATAATTCATACAATGCTATTGAGGCGTTAATGAATTATTATTTTTCAAGTTTAAGGCTTCTTTGTGGTTAAAACCGACTCCCTTCAAGCTGCTTTGCATAAAAAATTATGATTTAATTTTAATCTGATTATTGATTGAGGTTTCGGGGTAGCGAGTGAATTATCACTCGAGCACCAAACTCATATGCAACCAATATTTCTCAAAATATGTTCCACAATGAAATATTTTGCAAAGATTGTAACACTCAATCGAGTTAAGGGAAATGAACAGAGTGATTGAATGTAACAACAAATTAAATTGACTTCAAATATAGAATGGCTTGTATGTGGCTATGAAGCCACCTCAACTTACGAATGAACTTAATGAACATCTACATCAAATGCATTTTTTTCTTGTTCAATTGATTGTCCTGTACCCATTGTTTCATGAACTCTGGGAAGCTTTAATACTAAATTTCGATGAAATATGCCCATCTGTCTTTGTTTAATGTAAGCACGCACGCACACACACAAACAAACACATTTAAACAGAGGTAAATCATTGGAAACAGGGCAAATTTAGAAAACCGATTTTAGATGAATTTTGAAGATATTGCTAATCACAAAAATACATGAGTTATAGAATTATTCGGTAAACTTAATGTCCAGTTTCTTTTTTACCTTCTTAAAATAAAAGTGTTTTTTTTTCCAGCTTAACAGGTTGACCTATGAGCCCCGATGGTAAAGGTGGTGTTACGGTATTACTACTAGTGGTAGTAAACAATTAAACAACCTCTGTGAAAATTGCTTCGAGGGAGGCAATGGGTCACTGATCATATCGGCGAAGAGATTAAGGAGATGAGGAGAAGCCTTATAAGGCATCCACTTGGATTTTGAACTCATTTGTTTGTCTTTATGCTATTTATTGATATAGTTCATCACATTGCGTATCAGCATCAAAAAAGTGAAGATTCTAAAATTTGTTTTCTGGCTCACTTGTGAGTTCCTTTGATCAGTTAATTAAAGTATAAGTGATTGGTCCTGACAACTTGAGCGATTTGTAATTTTATAGCCGATGCATTTAAGGCAAAGTTTGAGTCAATCAATTTCTCAAAGTTCATATATATGTTCTAAAGTTCAATTGACGAATGGAGGTGGCTTTTAATTCAAGTATTTGTACTACCAAGATGTCTATCAACTAATAGTTAATACGCAAATGAACTTCCATTTCGCATACACTTTGCGTGAGGCCTTTTAGGGTTTAGTGCAAAATAACACCAATTTTACCGTAGTTCCAAAGAGAGTCGGGCAATTTCATTAGTACAATAAGTAATATTCGCCATATAAAATGCATAAAATAAAATTAGATGATTGAAGAAAAGTAACATCATCGGGTGCTTGATGAAGGGAACTGGAGATTGGGAGTAGCTTCTGTTGCCTGATTGGGATAGGTCTCAACACCATGCTTTCGTTCAACAATTTCATCATGCGGAGTTCCAAAACCAATCACGGTATTTCTAATAAGAGCTCGTACTTGTTTAATCCTCTTCTTTGTCATGAGCTCTTTCTTCTCTTTGTGGCGCTTTACGGTGGCTGACTTGTGGACCCCTCGCATCCACGCCAATTGATCAGCGTGACCGTAAAAGAGGAGGAAATCATTGACAAGTACAGGAATAGTGTAAGAAGTCAGAAGTATTCCAATGATCATACAGAGCACTGCAATCAAACGTCCAGGTGTTGAATTCGGTATGACATCACCATAGCCGACTGTAGTCATTGTTGTGAAAGCCCACCATATTCCAACAAATATAGAATTAATATTCTCATCAAAGAAGAATATGGACGTTCCAAAGAAGATGGCGCAGAGAAGCATCAATTCAAACACCATAACAATGTTGGTAGCTGCTGTTCGAATAGTATATATCAATACACGAGTTGCTCTCTGCCGTTGTAATAACCGGAAGATTCGACAGATCACAAACACTTTGAACATGTTGAATATATCTATTACAAACATGTAATCTTCGATCTTCTTTTTAGTTAGAGGCGATGTGGGCAACGTTTCCATAACGTTCAGGATAATACCTTCCACGTAGAACGGAAGAAGTGATATAATATCCGTGAATGTGTAGAAAGATCTCAGCCATTCAAAAAACCTTGGACAAAATATCCCTCTAGCTACTAAATCAATTGTGAAAAGAATAACACAAATCCAAGTTAGAAGCCTCAAGACAAGAATTGGCCGAGTCACCTGCCAATTATAATCACCAAATTTATAATAAGACCGATGCACCGGGAAGTGAGGAAGACTTGTTTTATTAACGCCAGATATTTTTAGCCGAGGTCCAAAAGGTTCCCTCAGTTCGGGAATATACGCCATTGTCATGTAGATCATTAGAGATATGACAACCAGGAACTGAAAAGCCACATAAATTCGACAAAGAGTAATTTCCCTTGGAGTTTTCTGCAAAGTTCGCCAGTTGAACGGATTCATTAAATTGTTATGCGCCTCACTACCCAAACTATTTGCACGCTCCTCTGAACCGCCAAGGTTTTCAAGGTCTATACTTTCGAGGGGTTGGGGTTTAGTAGGAGATAAGTCAAATTCACTGCCGTGATGGGATATCGAGTCGTCCATATTTTCACCATCTGTGTTATTTTGAGCACTCTTGTTGAGTAACATCCCTAACCAACGTTTCTTAGGCGTATCTGTAATGATTCGCCAAACGTACTGTCGAAGTTTTTGCCATTGAATACAGAATCTATAATTATAAGTAGGATTGAGTGAGATTGAACAGAACAAAAAGCGAAGCTAAACGAGGCTTTCTACTTCTCTAATAAAGCAGTGTAATTCTACTACATAAAACCTACGCTTCATTTGAAGTGAAACATTGGATGAAATTTGGCCATGTAATACTAAGACGAAAGACTGGAATGTTGTTAAATATGTCATTAATACGTTTGCTTTAATTTACTGAAACCTTAATATGCAGAGCTCAAGATAAAAGTTTTAAAAGCTTAACAAGTGGCAATCACTCACTATTTCGAGGTTCTTCATTGTTGCTAGAAAAAAAAGTAATTTCAAACTTTTAGTCATCTTGGCATTTTTCTGATTCCACATGTTGTTGTCAAAATAAAAGAGGTCGCGTGTAAATATGGAAAAACTAAATTAATAATAATAATAATAGTATATACCGAATATTGGGGATAACAATGCGGCGAACGTGTAATAGTTCAAAGTGCGTTTTGAAAGTATGCACCATGAACTTCGATACAACTCTCATTCTCCCATCCCAACTTTCATTAATTCACTCAGTGTGATTTTCGTAAACATATAGTGAGTTTTCAGTTTCAACTCTTCAAGTGTAAGCTAATTGTTACATTAAACTGTATTTTTTAAACTAATCCCCAACTAACAATACAGGCAGGCAGATCGGGTGCTTTGAGCTGGGGGGGGGGAGGGAGGTAATTAAAATGAAGTAACTCTTCGCTCTTTTCCTATTAGTTTCATGAATGGATGCCAGAAAATGCCCAAACTCTCATTCTTCACGCAGTCAATAAAGATAATGGTGCTTACAATCTTGGAACTGAGGCTGCACGTCAAATGTCTATTTTACAGTATCTAGAGTCTCATCAAAGTGCTCCATGGGGCTGTCTGTTGACCAGAAGTGAGTGATTTGAGAGTACACGTATTAAATAAAGTGGAACCATGCTTAACCCGTGATAAAATCAGGATTTGCTTCCAGATAACTAACAGCAACATGAGTGAATAACTGTTCCCAATCTAGTCATTGGTTTGTGTATTTCATAGACTGCAATTTTATATCCACCTTGTTTTGTACGCTTGCATATGTGACTGGTTCAAAATGTTCTGGCATGATGGTCGTTTGATCTCTAGTAGGGAGGATGGATGTCTGATTGATTTTTGTGGACCACTTGGCAGTCACATGAACACGTTGAATACACTTCTGTGAGCAAATCGTGTATACACGATTACGCTTGGCGATAGTGATTGAACCTGCTGCTTTAAAATTAACAATCATTGTTGGCAGAACGTTTTGGAATTGCTATGTTAAGGTGAAACAATCATTCGACGTTACAAACGAGGTTAACCCCAAATATGTTGCAACGGTAAACACCTCTCGTTAGACTTGTAATGACTTTCGACAGGACTGTATTTAAAATCGTTATTATCAAGTGATAACGCTTCACTAAGTAATAGATAGTTGACACCGAATGCCGTTGGGACATGACACGATCCCAAGCAATCGTTCAATATCACTCTCATTATGATATAAACCACGAAATGTCTTTCGTCCTGATCGCATTGTATTAAAGAATTGTACAGCATATAATCGTACTTGTATTGCCAACACCAAATCCATAAGAGTGAGCCAATCATAACGGTAGAAATGTAGTTGAACACCGAGAAGGCAAAATATCCAAAAAATGGTTAAAGTGGGTGGCGGGTAGGGGGAATTCCAGCAGTGGAAGAAGCAAATGATGTGGGGGATAAAAGGATTCGCAGTTTACTTGAATACTGGTTATATTTCAATTCACGTCATGACGTAATTTCACATGAAATACCAGCCTAGCCTTGCAAAATTCTGAATCCTTACTTAGGGGCAATAGCTGATTCAGATTTAATAACCTCCTCTATAATATTTCTGTATAAATTATAAATTTTTAACTATAGACTTTTTAATTAAATAGTGCTCTGTCCTAACTGAAGTACTTCATAGTTCAATATAATAAACAATTTAAAACTGAATAATAGTGCTCAGCAAAGTTTACCCCATAACAGCAAAATTTTAGTCTCTCAACCGTAACTTTGGCTATTATACCACTGCTGTAAATTATCTTTTGTGTAGAGGCCAATGAATACGAAGACTAACTGTGAAGTTTAAGTAATAAGAGGCCGTAATATCAGTTGAAATCAATGACCCACAGTGCTTTTAGGCCACTGGACCATATCCACCCAAATTTGGAATTATGACAGATGTTATAGCCCCACGCAATTTATTGATTTTAGTACACAGAAGGTCAATAGTTGACTGCCGTATTTAAGGCTCTAATTTTAATAACCCTGCTTAGACCAACTGATTTAGAGGCAGAATATGTTGCAATCAACCACTTGCACAATAAAATGTGAAGAAAACTAAGTAACTTACTTTGAACTATAATTACATTCCACCGGAGATTCAGAGAAGGTCTCTTCAAATTTACGTAGTGATTCCATTTTCGATTTGGTCTCCATCACTGGTCCGAGACAGCAGCGTTGAAGATCAAAGCCAAGTTGCAAACCCCAGGATTCCAATTCTTTCTCCATTAATGGGCCACAAATATTCATTGGTAAATGCAATTCCTTATGTCTTAGGTAGGCCAGCACAAATCTAAATATAAAAGGATCCCTCTCAAAATAATACTCGTTTGTTTCAGGGATATATTCAGCATCTTCCAGGATCTTTTCAAACACAAGAGGATCTCTTTGAAGGGTGTTAACTTTGACAAGAAATATCGTTCCACTAATGTTCAACCGCAAAAGTGGACCTGCATACTTAACATCATAGCCATATCTTCCGAGAGAGGCAGCATTGGACAAGGTCTCTGGGGGATTATTTACTGATGAAGTTCGATGAGGTGGACGACCATTACCGATAAGTTGAAGGGAGGTGCCAGGATCATTGATCAAACCTTCTGGATATTTTATATTACCAGAAGAAAAACGACTGGACCTATAGTTCGGAGGTAATTCAGAGGGCAAGGAAGGGGTTGAGTATGAATGGGTTCCCACTGGTTTTTCCTCCCATTTTTGTGATTCCAGTGAGAAAGCACTATTTATGAATACTCTCTGCTGTCTTCCGACAGTAACATCACTCCGAGACTCAGAGGTTGCACTTCCACTTGTCGACGATGATTCATTACCGATTTCAGTTTTACCAAAGGAAATAGTTCTCTTTTTGCCGCCAAATGAATCCATACATTCTAATTTCAGCCAAACGCTTAGATGTCCAAGGAAATGAAGGCACAAAGTTTATGCACTAGGTATGCTTTTAAATTTCGTGTTTATAAGCCTTGATGAACATATTTGAGCACACAACAGTTAGATAACCAATGATACTTCAACTGTGCCAACCAATCAGAGTGAGCCTAAAGCTTCACCATTATGACTCAGAAAATGCGATATTAACCAGGAGAATGACAAATAAATTTGGGAAATTTAAGTACTGTTTTGTACTTTGTAAAATTTTAAATATTAATTGGGAAGTAATTGCTCTGTACTCGACCTCCCCTGTGGAATCCAAAGAAACGAATTTTCGTTTTACCGATCCAATCACAGACTATTCCCATTTTTAAGATACCAGCATGGAATCGGTTCCACCAATTGACGCTTTGACTGACATCTTGATACTACTGTATTCCCCCTCAACTAACTGTCAATAACAAATCTATTCTAAAGTAAGATTAGAAGAATATCAATTCCCAGACCTTAAAACTATTGATAACTTCCAGAGAGAGAGGGAGAGGGAGAGGGAGAGAGAGGGGGGAGAGGGTGGACATTATCTCCCTCTGTCGTGTTTAAGCAGCAGCGTTGAGCGAATTCTGTTGATTTTATAAATAGGGTATTTCTGTTCATATTATTTCCAAATTCTATAGTGATTATCTCTAAATAAAGGTTTAGTATTTTTTGACTATATTTATACTTTATTAACTAAATAATAGTTCTCTATTAAATAAGTAATAGTTGATTATAATTGATAATGGAAACCTAGAGTTAAAATCAATAAAAGCAAACCGATTAAAATAGATGTAAATGTCTTTGCGCTTTCAATTTAACATGGCCATGGTTTTCTGTCAAATTGAGAATTGCGAATGGTAATCAAAAGAAAATGAATAAAATTATGATAATAGCATTTGTATGAATTGATTTAGAAGGATGATTATAGCACTTTATTCAGTTCAGACATTGTTTTTTAGGGTCGATTGTTGAGCTACAATACAGTAGAGTACATTTTTAATGAGTGACAAGTTTAAGGTCTTGTTAAATGCAAGAGTGCTTTTGTTAATTAGGTATCAAAATTAAAACGGCTTATGAGTTCGAGTCTAAGCGCAATCGATTTGAACTCGCTTTTTTGGAACATTGCATACGAATTCGATTGTCAATCAAACTGTTACTTCGTTAACATTTTGATATACTGGTAATCGACAGGTAAATACTAGTTCCTTACCTTCTTTTAATTTCTGAAGGTGTGAAAAATTATGAAATCATAGAAGTAGGTATAAGTATGGGAATTGCGTGATCTAGACCTCAAAATGGGGGCATTGACCAGACGTTCAGTTCATGCCAGCGACCCTGTAGGAGTAAGTTCGCCATCAAATAGGGAAATGTTAGGGCCCAAGAAATCTTAAGCACTTTAGCTTTAACAAGACAAAAACAAATCAGTCATACTAGCAATCAGTTATTGACTTCCCTCAACCAGGAACCGAGGCATTGAAATTCATGGGGTCATGGCAGTTGCAGAGTGTGCACATGATTGATGATTTCACCGTCCTAATTGGCTGTGCGTTCAGAGAAAATTCTCAATACTCATTCCTTTGCTGCATTATAAAGACAACTCTGCATCTATATCCGCGACCTCGGAGTGCGCAATAGACTTACCTCCACGTGGTGCACCCTGGGCAATGTATATTAGACTTACCTCCACGTGGTGCACCCTGGGCAACGCATACTTATACGGTAAAAAGTCTATTGATCGGTAGTTGACTTCTGACTTCAAACTACTATGTCATATTCGACCCCTTTACGGTACTCATCTTACCTTTTTGATGCCTTTGTGTTTGTCTGTCTGTCTCTTTTATATCTGTGAATCAACCTTCTGTCCCCCCTCTCGACTTTTTGCCACTCTGATGTTCCTTCTTCTCACTGTGAAGCCTGAAGTCAGCTCCAGGGCTAATGATAACTATCAAAACGCCTGTCATTTGATATAAATACATAAATATCCGCGACCTCAGACATCCTCACTCTGATTAATCACTTTACCATCCAAGTCTCGACGGATTATTGGAGCCAAATTGGTCACTGGTTTCATCCTTCACTGTGATATGATAAGGCTCCAATTGGAACTCCGCGTCTTTAACCTTTCACTTTCTTCATATACCCACTTCCATTTGACTTCTCTACCTCCACCTCTATATGCCAAAGAACAGATCAGATAGAAAAAATTGTGTGAGCTGTATTAATAAAGGCGCAATTCAGGAAATAGTTGTCAATTGGCCTATATAAACTTCATGTCAATCGAACTCTCATAACTAAATCAAGCTTTCACTTTTTGTTTGCCACAAGACGAGCGCTTTAAATAACATTGCAATAACGAATAGAAGTAACCTTTTCTTTCTAGATGCCATTTTCTATTGTATTTACAATTAAAGCACTTTGTAAAAATCTCGGGCTACATTTTCCCCATCATTGTGATGACAATGAAATTCTCGAAAAATTGAAAACCCACAAATATTAAGAACTGTGCAAGTGCGAAAGGCATTTATAATAAGGACATTTGCTTAGTTACCTATTACGTGCAGAACCACAGAAAGACAATATTTCCCATAATCTGCATTTTCGTGACTATTCCACCTTCGACAAATTTTTCACTGTCGACAATATTGGATCACGTTATTTATCCAAAGGATCACCCCTCTATTTATCACACGGTAATGGTTATTCCAATCAGCGGAAGTGCCGATGGTACCTTAATTTGTTGTATTTTAATCCTTACTCTGTTCACTAACTCAATGAGGAAACTGTCCTTATTGAGGGTGACGTTGCTATATCTGAGGTCGTGATTTATTTACACATGGGTTAATATTCAATGATGGAAATACTGACCTAAATTGTGGACTTAGACGTCTAGAGGTTTAGCGTAAAGCGAATTTCTCAATTGTGGTATATTTTTGAACGCATTCGTTTAGTCCAACATGATTAATTGAGAGAACTGATGAGGATAAGATTCCATTTCATTTTTCACTGAATGCATTGCCTTAGTAGCGTCTAGGTTGCCAAAGCGTAATAGCAACATCTTTCCATTGCGTATTGAATTACGCGGAATTAAAAGTTGTACTTTTCAATATATGCTAGAAAGCAGAAGGTGGGTGTTTAGTGATTATGGCAGCAGTATTACCCGCGTCGGGGTTAGCCGGTAGATTAATTATCTATTTCAAACAATTTGACGAAAAAGCTTCTGAACAAATCGAAACACGTTGCTGAAGCACAAAACATTTAGTTGTTTTCCATTCTGACAAACTTATGCTCAGATGAAAAGCTCAACAAAAGGAATAAGAAGCGATTTTCTATAAAGTCCATAGGGACACTCTTAGAGTCATGGAGACTGAATTTGCCAGATTTTTCGCGGTTTTCAGAGGTATAATTGAAATGTCTGACAACTGTAACAGTTAAGCAGTGGGTAACGAACGAGGGTAGCTAGGAATAAGCAATTTGTAGGCGCCAAGAGCATAATTCGGCCACTTGCCTTACCCCAGGGAGCTTATGATTGACTTCCGAACTCCTCTCCCTCTGGAGATAATAACTCAATGAATTATTCTGTATTTGGGGTGAGCGATAGACTTACCTCCACGTGGCACACCCTGGGTAACTTATACTCATGCGCCAAAAAAGTCTATAAACCGGCAGTTGACTTCTGAGTTCAAACTACCATCACCCCACTCATCTCACCTTTCATCTACTTTTGTGTCTGTCTCTTTTACATCCTTAAAACGCTCTTCTGTTCCCCCCTCTCGTCTTTTTCTCGATTTGGTGTTTCTCTCCCTCTGTGAAGCCTGAAGTCAACTAACGTTCTAATGATAACTTACATAAAGCCTGCCATTTGATATAAATAAATAAATACATAAATTATTCTGTATGTATTAGGAGCTGTGGAGAAGGACTTTACTCGTTGTGCTAGTTCAATGAAAGTCAACTAGTTATTGAGACCCATCATAGGAAACGAGTAAAATTACCTTGTCCTTAGTCCACAACGTAAATAATTCTTAAACTTATGGCCCGGATATCTACGATTACAATCATCTGTGCAACCGAACGAGTTTCAACATATTAGCTGAATTAAGAAAAAATTCAAATAGGAAGTTAAAAGTATTATTAATGAAATTTTCTTAATTAAAGTTAGATGCCGACTCAAAATTGCTTGTCTGCATAAAATATAACACCAAATATGCTTTGCTCATAGTTGAGCACTCAAGAGATGTCACAATTATTTATACCGTCGCTAACAATTATTCATCCGTTTACTGTTCCTTTCAATACCGGCCAAGAAAATCTTTTTCAAACAATGTTTGTTTACAATAGAAATTATACCTGCTAAAGGATTAAAAGTTAGAAATTCTAATATCCCTCTTCATACAGACATTAACTGCACTCTATAAAGCATATACATGAAGAATTAACAGAAATTTAGAGTTTTTTTTGCATCGACTAATCTGCAGAAGAGAAGATCACAGGATCAACAGCTAGTTGGAGATGACGAAATAAAATGAGTTGCATAGGTCAAAGCGTATTGAGTGAACCACAATGAGAGAGTTCGAGAATGTAAGAGACATGAAGAAGGATGGAGATGAGGAGTAAAATGTACATTCAGATAAAAGACTAGCGTGGATCTAAGTGTAAGTGTAAGTGGAGAATACAAAAAGTTAGTATGGGAGTCACTTGACCAAAGACTCAGTTGGGCTCAATATCCATTGAAAAATCGTTAGATTACCCCTCATACGAGATACTGTCGATAATATTTGTCATTTAGGAGTTACGATTGCCAGAATATGGTAAGGAAGCTGAATACTCTTAGCTCCTTTACATTTTGGACTCCATTACAGATGGAATTTCGACTTAAGAAAACAGGCAATCGGTTCGTTATGCTAGTCTGATGAAGACGAACAATTTTAATAATCAGCTGTTGTTTTTTAGAACAAGGGTATTATACTCCAATTTCCGTCGTATTCCTATAATGTATTAAAGTCTAGTACTATTTACTCTCTTATAGTAGTAAGAGTTATAAAAATTTGACCTATATAACTATTCTGAGGTAATTAAAATATAGGGACTGATTGACAATTGTTTATGTATCAACATAAATTTTTAGTCTTTTACGGAGTAGTCGATGGATAATTTGCCATATATGGCTCAAATGAGCAATAAAAGGAAATGGGCTAGTTTCAATTTGAAGAAATATTCTTAGGCATTAAAATTAAAAATCGATTAAAATTGAACTGAGAGTATGGATTACCATTCACCATTTTGAATAAATAAATGAAAATGGAAGTGAAGTCAGTTTCTCTTTTAAACCCCTCCTTCATTTCTCCTCTCCTTATTCACAAATCAACCTACCATGAAAAAAAAGAATTTTACTATTATTGGTCAATTGGAATGTGTACACTTTAATCATCAGCTTGAAAAAAAACATTATGAAGAGTGGCTTCATAATGACTTCAGTCTGATTGGATTGTAAAGCAAAGCCATCACGAAACTCAGTAGGCTAAAAATAATGGGCACAACCTGCATTTTTAATAAGGGAGGTGATTGGGCGTTCATCAACAAAGATCAAGGTTAGAATTACTTTGTCTCGCGATGACCAATTCCCATGATCTCTACGTCGTTAGTCTCATAGCACTACAAATAAATGACATGCTGGTTGATCTCTTTAGCCGGGTTTGGGCAAATCGAAGAAGGTGTGAGTCCTTTTTTATATAAATTATAATAGGAGAAACTAGTTACATTGACATTACGACAGTGTAGAAAGGCCCTGTGGAACAAGTGAGAACTTCTGAATTTATAATGCAAGGCGTAAATAAAAAGATGAAGGAATTATTGCCTAAAATTAGATCTCACCCAAGTGATAAAGACATAGTTGAATTATTGCTTAAATTTGCGAAATTCCCGTGAAAGAGGCTGAGAAACTGATTTTGCATACCAATCCGATAAAAAGGGTGACAGATAGCGGTTAAGTGGTCTGTATTTTGACTTGAAGAAAAGTAATTTGCATCCTGAAGGTTGCCTCTGAGTTTACAAAACATTGAAATTAGCATGTAGGTGCCCACTGATCCTGAAATTCTGTCTGTTAATCCGGACAAAAAAAGAATTCTGTGGGGTAGCAAAATGATTCAGCCTTTAAACAGAACAAAAGTCCTCTTTTTTAAACTAAACCATATATGATAACTTATAAATGATTCTTGAGATTGATCTATTTCGCCTTATCGCCTTGAGAGTAATTTCACTTGAAAGAAACGAGATATATAGCCAGACAACGGAGTCGATCAATATTAATAGTATTAGTTAAAACTTGAAGGCAAAGAACACATTTTCTGAGGGGAGCAAAATTTCATCGCCGATTTAGCCTTCCCAGACTTGAGACTGATTACGTTACTGACCGTCTGATTGTCAACTACGCACAGCCACCTTCGTTACCTATCTCCATTATAATCTAATCAGACACCTGCCATTCAGAGTTAATTTAATTTAACCAAGCATCAGATTTATCTTTGAATTCTGGATTTAATAAATTAAAGTAATATCGGCGCAGTCATTAATATTTTAAACGCGAATCAAACAGACAAAATGAACTATGATGTGATAAAATAAGGTTTGCAAGAAAGAAGCTTCGCAATTTTGCTCCTTAAACCACCCATTAAAATTGCGGAACAAGTTCATATGCTTTGATTTGGGTATGCCAACATGAGATGAATCTTAATTATCCTAACTTCCAGAAACAGTTTCGAAATCTGTGCCCTGTTTTCCTGCAAGGCCTGAAATCCTTCCACTGTTTCTGCGTGATCGAAGATATCCAGTCTTCTTTTGTTACATTTTAATTTATATGTAAAGCTATGGTCTTCGAGTTTCCAGGGAATAGTGATTCACATGAGCATTCTCGTCAGGAAAATAATGAAAGCTTCTAATTTATTTTACTCGTTTCCAAATACGGCACCAATTTGCCCATAGATAGGTTCAGTAGGCAGAATGTTGAGAGAGATTTCTTGTCGCGTAAAACCATTGTTTCCATCATTTATCATAATTACTGTTGACCTCTTAAAGATAGATGTGAATTCTTGAACTCAAAGTTAGGAATTATAAATGAGAAACGTGTCACCATCGATTGGTATGAAGTTCCTCATATATTCAAAATTATAAAAAAGCTTATCCACGCGTTATTTCAATTTTTTTTAATATTTCTTTGATCATATTCTTTCGAACTGCAAGATCGAATATTTTTTGTAGACTGATGTAGGTGGATAGATAGGTGGAAGGTTTCGTTCTCCTTGACAAGTGCTGGCATTCAAGAGTGCAAGACCGGCCATTCGAGGCTGTAGAGAAGCGCTTGAGTTCGGAGGTAATTTTTCGAATTTTTGCCTAAGGTCCTGCCAATCTTATTGGACCTGATATTCTATTCTAGTCTTATTTTCAAATAGGTAGAACCCGAGTATTAACCGTTGAGATTACTCTGAGTGAATGCTCAGTGTCATGGATTCCCTGTGAGATGAAAAGACACTGGCCAACTTACCATCACCTAAACGCAGTTTTTGCACAAAATGAGAGGCATTCTCAACGAATTGATATCTGTTGTGAGTAGGCTTGGCGTAGAACTCCTTTGTGCCATGCCTCCCGAAGTTCTAATGAAGCGATGGTAATGAATAAGTTAAATTATTACGAAAGAAACTAAAATACAAGCTAAAAGAGATAACTTGGGTAATTGATTCACCTCATAACCTTATGGTCTGGCATATGCTCAATCTCCTCAACCTCTCTTATCGCTTAAGCGCTCTCAAAAATTAAAATTTGTCATATTTATTTCTTTTAAAAACGCTCTCTGATATTAAAATTTAGTGTAATCTGAATATAAAAATTAAATGATATGAGGATATTTTCCATATCCAAAATATCCCATTTTCTATCACCTCTCATTTGTCAATTACTTGACCCACTGTGAAATATTCAAAATTGTTTGTCATTTAAGATTAATTATTCATTGGAAGAGTATCATATTGAGTTCATGTGCATTGAATTATGTCCATAATCATTTATTTTATCACTATGGGGCTACACATTGGGGTGGGATATTTCAAATTGAATACTTCCAAAATTCGTAAATAGAAATGTAGAAAATGAAGACCCACCTGAATTTCATCCAATTAGATACACTCTGAAGCTCATTCTTTCCAGCCATTACATGGCATGAATAAACGGGGTGTGCTATAGACTTACCTACACTTGGTGCACCCTGGGCAACGTATACTCATACGGCAAAACAAGTCTTTAAACCGGCAGTTGACTTCTGACTTCAAACTACCATCACCCCACTGTATGTCATAATCGACTACTTCACGGTACTCACCTCACCTTTTTTCTACCTTTATGTCTGTCTCTTTTACACCTTTAAAACACTCTTCGTTTCCCCCCCCCCCTCTTGACTTTTTTCGCTTTGATGTACATTCCCCTCTGTGAAACCTGAAGTCAATTAAAGGGCTAATGATAACTATCAAGATGCCTGCCATTTGGTATATATAAATGGCATGAATTAACTTGTTGGATATCTTTTAAAAAATACTTACTGAAATTTTCTTCTATTAAGTGAAAATATTTATTGCTTACTTCTGGAGGCACATCAACATCAACATCTATCAACATTTAATTTTCATAATGGGAGAGTTCAAAATTAGTTACCTTGCTTGATATTCTGTTTTTTTTTGAAGTATTGAAAGAAGGAGGTTACTTCATAATGGTAATAATATATATGATAATGGACTTAGTACAAAATATGTCACCTTAATAATGGAAAAGGTTGTAATGTCTGAGTTGAAAGTTCAAAATAAGGTGGAATTAAGCTCATTCAGCCATTACATTTTTCCGGTTCAGTGTTTAAGCAAACCACAGGGGGTTCCAGATGTTGAAAAAGAAAATTAAGGTGGGGCGGAATCACAGTCGAAAGTTACACAAAGATATTCGTGAGAAATGGATGACAGAAACAAATTTCACTGGAGGAATTATAACTATTGTTCAAAGTAATCTGTTTGAATCTTCTTGTTAAACTAAAATCTCAAATGTTTTGGAACAATCTTGTTAACCTCACAGATTTGTTAGCCGTTTTATGAAGTTTTTATTGTAGTAGGTTAATATAATATAAAGCAAATTACTTTGAAGCAATGGGAATCAGGTCGGGCAGTGTTGAAGAATCCAGAGAAATCAGGATACCTATTGAGTAAACGCCCATTTCTTAATAACTTTATTTGCCTTTCACAAAATGGATCAAAAAATATTAAGTAGAGTTATAATAGTGAAGTGTGAGCACGTCAAAAAAGGTTCCTTGTCTTTGCAATTTGAATTCTTTCATTGGCAATATGGGAAGCGCTCTAACTATTCAACATTCAAGGTGAATACAAATAAAGTGCAGGAAAATTTTTTGCACTACTTTCTCTCTAAATTTATTGATTAACTTAATCATAACACAAATGGCGGAAATGACGAAGTTCTAATGACCTTTGAATCTTTCGTCATATGAATTCTTTCACATAATCACGAGATCTTTGTTTCAATTTTAGCATTTCAGATATTTGATACCAGACACTGTATGATTTATTCTGAATCATTTACATATTTCTTACACCCAGAAACTTCTCATCTTTTTGTGCCTACTTTAAAGCGCCAACCAATTAATATTTGCTACCACCCCAATAAAAATACCCAGATCACTAATTCTGGTTAGGATAATGGATCGATTTCAAGTACCCTAGCTAATGGCCGGTAGAGTATAGTAGTCTGACACGAAGAATTTTTGAGCTTGAAATAATAAATTCCAATACCATGACTTTTGATGATCATGAAATATTGTTCAGAAAGTAAAACATAACCAACCTTGACAGTAATTAAAGTTGCATCTTATTTCTGTTCTAAGTAATATTTCAGAAGAAATTTGGTGGCAGAATACCTACGAATTCTGTTCAATTATGCAGTGGAGAATGATTGTGCATTAGAAAAATGGACTTATTCGGTCAAGTTGCAATATTTATTTTATTATCTATTTAAGTACCCAAGAGTAGTTATAACAAAGTACTTCAGAAGATCGCCTTTAAGGTTTCTTAATATGTCCGTATCTCGTGAGATTCATAATTACTTAATAACCAACTGTGCACCGCTTATGATAAACACTATATTGGTTAATTTACATGGTAAAATTATTTGCAGGAGCAATATGGCATTGAATGATTGCCTAACCGAAAAAATAAAACTCTATTCTAAACTTTCTTATTTTCTCTCCATTTCTTTGTGTCCACACAAGTTCATTTTTTATTCTTGCAAAATCAACTTATTTTTAGCTATTATTTTATTCAGGTAGCATAATTATCGGTATAAATTTTAGATTGGCTCACTTCCTAACTTCAAGCACTAAATGTTACAAATTATTGCTTTTGAATTCACTTTAATTGCCAATGATGATGGAAAGCTAATATGATGGACAACAATAAAACTCTTGTTTACTGATATTTGCTTAAAACTTGACTTTATGGATGGGAAAGGAAAATAGGATTTCACAAAAAAAGCGCTGGCCTACTCTTAGAACCACCAACTGGCTATGTAATGAACTACTGAAATAGAAAAAGACTATAGAAGTCAAGAATAAATAGAGCGGTGAACAACACCAAATAGATTACAAGGAGTTGAGTAAGCCAAAGTGTGCTGAATAAACTACGAGAAGAAGAGAAGCGAGGGAGGCAGGGAGAGAGGGAGAGAGAGGGAGAAAGTAAAAGGAACGCGAACGAGAAGATAAACAACGAGAGTTTTTGTGTGGATGCTCAAAGCGAGGTTATTTGAGGTAGTTGGGCAAGGACATGCAAACGTGTTTCTAGATGAAACAAATCAACTATATGGAAGAGGGAAGCGTTGGCAAATTCGGCAAGACATGGTAGATAGAGCGACGAGTCACAAGGAAATAGGGCGTCGGTGCAGCTTTGTGCATGAAACAAAAACAAATTATTCCCATGGGAATTGCCTTTTAAAAATAAGTCTGGAAAATGGATAGGGAATCATCCTTTAAGCTAATGCAAAATAGCGTCAAGGAGCGAATGCAGTTCAAAAGCTCAAAAATTTTTAATTCTTTTCAACTTTTTTCCCTTCATGCACGATTAAAATCACTTAATTTCTACACTCCCATCAATTTAATTTAGATGACTTTCCTATTAGAAGTCATCTTTTATCTAAGGTTTTTTTAATTTCATTTTTAAATATTATTTTCTTATATAATCTCACTCTCTCTCTACATACCTTCCTTTTCAAGGCGTAACATTACTCGAATAAAAAATGTTCATTCATGCCGCAAGTCACTGACCGCCATAAAATTAGCAATTAATCTTATGAAAAAAAATATATTTTTACATATATTATATATTTTATAGATATTATATTTATTTTTATTATATTCTATTAATTTCATATATTAATTTATTTTGTATATATAGAGAGCAAACAACCTATTGATTGTTGATCCCGTTGAAAGTTTTGCGAGAGCATGTCACTTTTCTGAAACACCCCAAATTTTGACATGTTCGGAGGCCTTAGTTGTCCACGTATCAAATACTGGGTAATTGAGGCACTGCGCTCTACTAAAACTTTGTTATTTGAGAAAGATTACGCACCATTAAAGGACAATTGATATTCTCAAAAAAGCTTGAAAGAAACTATCTGAATACGGTGTAATTGATAATATGGAAGTTTTGTAAATTATACGATGTAAATAAAAAGAGCAAAACCAAACTTGACACTGAATTTCAGTAAGAGGAAAGCTAAGAGCTATGCAGACCCTTGCCTGAATACTCTTCTTAATTAAATTCACCGCTAGATAGCGATAATTTTTTGATGGGGAATGGAGAAATTTAGCATTTCACATCAGAGTTTATCCAGGCTACCCTTAAAGCCGAACGAATGTGAATCTATTTTAAATGTTGCAACGAATAAGACCTAGACACCCCATTAGGAAATAAATAGTCATTCTGAAAACTAATAGTGTACAGAGCCCCATTCTTGGGTAAGTGAGCTCTCGTGAGTGTGTGTGTGTGTGTGTGTGTGTGTTACAAACTAGAAATAAAAGAATTCAAAAAAAGATGGAAGAAGAAGAAGGATGAACTTGGCATAGGAAGGAAGGCAATAGATGTCAATGTTGAGTGAGTGCCGAATTAAAAAGGAAAAATAGGGCTCTTTAAGTTAAGAATAGGGAGTTAGCGGATTTTGCGGTCCCAGTACGTTGATGAGCAGCGTGCCAATTCCTCATTTGGGAATCAGGACGCTCAGAAGTTTGTACTAATTGGGCATTTTGCACTTCTCAAAAGAAATCGAGTTTCTTCCACGCTTAACATAATTGGATCTTAGAAATTTTCATATTGAACATTTAATCATAAAATAAATGATTCATCTGTTGATCGTTAATTTACACCCTATCAATTACGAGAATAAAACAGAGAAATAGCTCTTTGAATCAAGTGTATTTCATTACCAAAGTCACGAGTTATCAATTTTCCTAAAACTAAAAAAAACACTTTCAAAATGCAAATATTGCTTGTTTTAATAAGGAAACATATCGTTTGCCTTTAGCATGGTTAACAAAATAACCTGAAAATTGGCCAACTTTTGATTTCGAGTTCTCCCCAATAAGTCAATGAACTAACATCGTTTTACGTAAAATGGGTAAAATGCCACTAAAAAATTGTAATCTCATTTCTTGAGGATAGTTTATTTTTTAATAGTGGGATACATTATCTTCTTCGGTTGCATTTAAATGTCCAATTGCCTTGAATTTAAATAATTTGGCATGTGTGGCCTAAATAAATAACGACAACACGTAAATGCAAATAAAGGTTAAATTAAGAATTCAAATTTACAAATCCCTTGCAATAAAGCGTTGTGTAGGAATTAATTTTAAAAGATTTTCGTCAAATGAAAGTAGTTTAGCTTTCTTTAAATGTGAGAAAGTAATGGAAATTTGTCAATACTAAGTACAGTAAATTGTGTTGTGTGGAGGATTTGGTCGATTTCTGAAACGATGTCAAATTTATCATGAATGTCAATAGCTTTCATTTTTTTCTCGTACGAGTTTACTAAATAAGTAGTTAAGGCGCTTAAGTTGACATCTTATCATTCGTCATATTTTACTATTCGAATAAGGGGAGTGGCATAGATCCACCTCCACGTGGTGCACCCTGGGCAACGTATACTCATACGCCAAAAAAGTCTTTAAACCGGCAAAAAGGCATATTAACCGGCAGTTGACTTCTGACTTCAAATTACCATGACCTGATTCCATGTCATATTTGATCATTTCACAGTACTCACCTCACCTTTTTTCTACCTTTAACATCTTTGAAACGCTCTTCTGTTCCTCCACCATCTCGACTTTTTTTCACTTTAATGTTTCTCTTCCTCTGTGAATCCTGAAGTCAAGTGAAGGGGTAATGATAACTATAAAAACGCCTGCCAATTGATATAAATACTATTTGAACAATTTTTCTACGCCCGTTTATGTCGATCTGTATTGCGATTTCAATCCCTTTACTCTTCCGAAGGCTGAGAAATAAGAATCTTCCTGTAATAACTTAATTTTACAGAACTGAGTTATTTCCATTCTTTGTAGCTCCTCTACTAAGTCATGTCTTTTCTAACTGACAAAATAACTGAACAAATAATTTATGGTTATGTTTTCTTGCTAATATTTTCCATTTTCCAATAAATTTTGCATTCTTAACTGCACGGATTAATGGTGATCACGTCAGGTTTGATGTTTAAAGATTTTCCATTAACTAAATTTCACGCTATTTTGTGTCAATGCGAACGATTCAAGATCCGGTTTATTCCATTGCAATATTCAGGTAAGCTATTCATTACGCATATTTCGAAATGGCCCAGTCCTTTTAATTGAGAATTTAGCATAAAAATATTACTTCATCCTTATATGGGTACTGTTTTTTAAAAATTTCCAAAAAATACTTTGAGTATTTGTAGCCAAGTGAACAAACTCCTGAAATTTCCTTGATCTTCAAGGTGGACATTGTCGTAATCAATAAAGTGAAAATCAAGCTCATTTCATTATGCTAATAGGCACCTGCTCCGTTTACTTTCGTATCTTCAGGTTAAAGCCAAACTAAATAGGATAATACAGGGCTAATGATAAATATCATAAATCCTGCCATTTGAAATAAATAAAAAGGATAATACCGCCACTCTTATCTATAAAGTACCCTGGAGAGTACAAAGTAAATGAAAGGTACCTCGGGAGCTTGAGTATTCTGGAAGGTGCTGAACGTGCACTCAGTCACCTCTCAGCCAACCCGCAATGGAGGTTATGCAACGGAGTATAATATGCAATGCATTTAATGACCATATGATAGTAATTGGGAAAGTTAATAATGAACAATTTAGGGCGTAATTGTATACAAGAAAATTTCGCTAGAGACCAGCTGTATTTATACTTGAACTTCAAAGAGAACTGTTAAGACCTGTTTGTGTCGAATACGCAGCACGACAACCAAAAATACATACACGCAAAGATCAAAGAGAGAAGGAATACCATTAAGGTCAGATAGTATTATAATTGGTCAATAAAAATGAAAAATATAGGCATGCTTGCCAACAGAGGGAAAGGAATATAGCAAATTCATCTTGCCTAAGTTCAAATTTTTCACTAAGAGCCTCGTTTGCCCATATTCTTGAGCAAACACCGACCGAATATTTAGCATCTAAGATAAATCTTTAACAGCGTGTTTATAGATTTCGTTATACTTATATTTACTTAGTGGGATGTGCGATGGACTTACCTCCACGTGGTGCAGCTTACGCAACGTATACTCATACAGCAAAAAAGTTAGTAATCCGACAGTTGATTTCAAACTACCGTGGCCTGACTCTATGTCACATTTGACCATTTCCGCAGTACTCGCCTCACCTTTATCTCTAACTTTCTGTCTACCACTTTTACATCTGTGAATCAATCTTCTGTTCCCCCCACTTCACTTTTCGTGACTTTGATGTTCCTTCCCTCTGTGAAGCCCAAAGTCACTTAAGGGGTTAATGATAAATATCTAAAAATCTGCCATCGGACATAAATAAATAAAAATATTTGCTTAGGTGAAGGATGCTGAAATAGGAGTTTCAGCATTTAAAGTAAAATCTGTTTTCTGTTTGGGCCTCTTTGTCAATGCACACTTAATTCTTAGGAAGCGTAGAACATTCGCTGAAGCTTAGCTTTCAAGATGGGCTGGTAATGTTTTTAATGCTATTTCTGCCTTTCCAAAGCGAAAGCTGGCTTTCATTTTCATTTGTTACCTTCCCATTCATCCGGTTGAAAGGGAAATTATTATCCAGTGGTGCCACACACATATTCTATAGCTAAAAATCCTAGTGTAAGCTGTAACCTAGTGAGGAATATTCGTCATTAAATCATGATGGCGTATTAATTAGATTTATTAGAATTAATTGCGTATTTTAAGCAGTCCTAAACGGGTTTCAATACTATTGGTTTAGTCAACTAAATGACATTAGTTAGCCCTCGTTCTTGTTGAAATGTTAGATGTTTAAAAGAAGTTAGTTGATTATTTCAAAATTTTTTGTTTAACTAGTTACTTCGCGGTAGATAGATAAATAAAAAATAGAGGAAGATAAATTGTAAACAGTAAAGCATTTGCAAGTCCAAACCGAATTGAGTTGAAAAGTGTGACAATTTACCACATCAATAAAATGTTAAAGATTAGTATTCACTTCATATCAGTAATAAACTTTCAAAAAACAAATTAGAAACTACTGAATTGGCTGCTTATGCACTTACATCTGAGATTTGAAATAGTTGAATATCCATTGCTACTTATATTCATCAGTAAACTAAATTATGCATTTTCAAGTTTAATAACTATTTTTCGACGACAAAATAACCGTTATGGGCTGTGGCATACGAAAAATATTTCAATCATAATTAATTACTCGTCATTAGATTGAAGGCGAATATGCCATGCTGCGTATTTATTGTCTTGAAAAGCAGTTGAGTTGACCTTAACCACTTAATATCTTAGCTATTTTCAGAATCATTTAATGCCACTCCTGGTCAATGGAAGAGCTACTATCTCATTCAAAAAATATCCCACAGCCACTCTATCTGATATTTTTAACTCTAAATTTGCATTCCAGAAATGGCCAATCAACCTAAGCGCTACTTTTTGTGATAGTTATTCTGATCAGAATCAGTTCAACAAAGGTAATTCAAACATGTTTTGTGATCAATACCGAGATAACTTTAACGATTTCAACTAGTCCGGAAGCTAAATTAATATGGTCCGGATACCCGCTCACAAAATTAATAACGTTAAGTCCAATAGGAAACATCAGCCACGCACAAGTGTGATGGCCATGTTTCAGCGATGATCACGTGCAGATTGAACGACTGGAAATGGACTAAAGTGGAAAGGAGGAGAATATTAAGAGATAGCAAACAATTCCTAAGCTTAGAGTGAGAACGTCTCCTCTGGGGAGTAACAGACGAAATAAGGTACAATAAATTGAATATCAGGTGATACATAATTTGCTCTTAGCAAGAAACTGATAGTTTAGATTAAGTAGGGTTAGTGTATTTGTTTACTGAGCCAGAACTCATCGGTTCGATGCATAACTTGTAAACAAAATGGCCAACGTGATCAATAAAGTGGGTTGGCGAATTTGGTGTTACTCACCAAAGCGGCTCCACACAACTACTGCTTCAACATCCCAAACGCCTTTGGAATTCGAATATTTTGCATGAAATATCCCCATTTAGGCTTCGATAAATCGGATATTTGCTATGGCAGAATAGCAGATTTTCTCTGAATAATTTGAATGCGCTTAGTACTATAAAAGTTGAGAGCATAGGTCATTTTACAGGTCACTTAATGAAAAGAATAGTATTCTGTTGACTGCCTATTCGATCGATATTGATCAGTACGATTGGCCGTGTACATCACTGCATTCTCAATTGTGAGCACCTATTAACGAGACTTTCGTCCCGACTGACGTACAATGATTCACTATTAAATCAATCCACCTTTGGCTCATCGGAAAGTTCTTGACACAGAGTTTAATCCCTACATCAGAGATGTGCCTGGATTAAAGTTGGAGTGCGCATTATTAATTATTTAGTAAGGAATGAATTCATTTGAGACAGAGGGAAGAGCTCACTCATCTACTCTGTTAAATATCCTGATAGTTGACTTTTTATTTAGCTGAAATAAATGGCAGTACAATTCTATGCTGTTGGTGAGGATGCAATTTTGTATTGCCACAATGAGTTGGTCGAAATTTCAATTGCTCTGGGTTTGTATAATTCATATCTAATGGAAATTATGTTCAAACGTGCTAGTCAAAATAGTAATAATCTGAATTTTCCAACCTAGGGAATTAAATATGAACTCAAATGCCTTTGCCTAGAGCATCCTTGACTCTATGATCTAATCCGATTAACCGTCGTCTTGGAGGTGAAAAGAAGAAGAGGGAAGCGATAAATTATTTTGACCTTTACTTTGGACCACAGTCTTTGAACATGGTTTGAAAATTTTTTTCGGATAAAATCTTTCAGAAGTAAATTTATTGATTAATAATGCTTAATGGAACCTAGTCAAACTTATAGGAAATTAGGAGATGACTTCAATCAAACTTAGCTTTGGTCTTTTCATAAGTAGAACTTAATGATTTTCAATAATATTTAAGCGAAAAAATTCTGATTTATTTTCACCACTTCCTTCCACATTTTAGGCCTCTTTGTTAATCGACCCTGTCCTCATCACAAATTTTATTATCACAATATCCTTCACAACCAATAGTTTTAGAGTATCTTTTCATCCCGAGTCTCTAATTTTATTCAAAATATTCCAGGTTATTTTATCTCTAACCAATAAAAAACAAATTGTGCACAAAAATAGTGGATACTCGCGTCCAACTTATCTGTTTTATTGAAATGATTCGGAAATCAGGATAAATTTGTAAGTTTTTGTTGCACGGTGATCCTCTCTCTCTCCAATGTGACGAACTATTTTAAACTCGGGGTGTCCATAGGCTTCTGAATTACATAACATAAGCTAATGATTGTTATTAAGGAGAAATACCATTTAATCCAAATAATAATAATAATGGTGGAAAGGCATAATTCGTAAGTGATCAAAAATATTCAAAAGATCACAAAAATAGCCGAAGAAGGCCTTCGGAGAGGACCAATAAGCATGTTAAATGCCTGTTATTACTTTTTATGCTTAGAGTTCCAGCTTTGCATTTAAACAATGGTGTGCTGGGTTTTGCGAAGTTGTTATCTGAGCTTTTCTTTAAAAGGAAATGTATAAGTGAGTAGAAAGAAACAGAAAAACGATTAAAAATGGACTACTTTTTTTCAAGGTTATTACAGAGGTTTGAACTGCTGCCATTTAATCTGGGAAGACATTGTGGAAAAAAGGATATATTTAAAAATCTGGTACAAACTGAGCCCAAGTCTCGATCTCTTTAATTAATCTATTCAGCCATGCACTTCAATGTAAAGTATGCAGAAATGAGATTAAAAAACACCATCTTAAGAGTTGGAAGCCAATCAAATATGCAACTTCAGTTGATGGGTGTAGAATAGAAGCGTACATTGCTCAAGTTACTAATTGTCAACCCAACTTTATCGAAGAAATCTTCATTTTTGTAACCTTATAACATCCTACTGTTAATATTTTAATCGCCTCCATGTCTCAATGCGTATAGAGTTCGACTCCATAAATCGGTGGTAACATTATGGATAATCGTTATAATACAACCAGAGGACAGACTTGCCATACGAATGATAAAAATTTGACAAGGCACCTCATCAGAGTGACCCTATGAATTTACTCCTTGGTTTAATATGTGCGTTCAGAAACCCTTTCACAAGTGGAATTTTGAGCTAATATTATCAATTACACACCATTAATAATCATTGATGTAGCACAATAGCCATTAGAGAATACGTATTTGTTTTGTTGTTTTTCTCTACAGATTTTCTTTATGAGACATTAGTTTGGCAATTTGATTGGGGTTTATAGTTCATATTATTTGGAAAAAACCTAAGGGGGGTATGTAGTTACTGATCTATTAATAGAATTCACATAAGTCTGCGAGTTAACCTTCATTGGTTGGTGATTTTTGTGATATCATCTTAAGTAAAAGAATTTGCAGTCAAAACCTTTTGATTTTAGTCTTTTTATAAACAGTAGAACGGAGTCCTGTTTGGAAACTGCTTTTCGGCAAACGATCAATTTAGTTGTAGTACTCTAAGGCAATTATGATCTGAATTTACTGTCTCTTGATATTAAAGCCATCAATGAAATATTATACATTGATCTTATTTTAATAAATGAAGAAGCTCTTTTTCAAACCATCTTTGAATGTTTTGGGAGCAATAATTTCACCAGATGAAGTTATCCCAAGCAATAAGACATAATTTCTCAAGCTGAATCGATTAATTCTTTGCTTTTTAAAAAAAGTAGGCCCATTTTTTATCTAAATTTTCCTTGAAAAATAATAATTGAGACAAATTTCAACGTTTGGTAGTGCACAAAAGAAGCATCCGTTGAAACTCAAATACATCATCAATCGGTCTCTATCTCTCACGGAACAACAATCTAATGAAGAGCTTTTACTTTAAACTAGATTTTAGAGTTGAAAATACACCCCTTCTTCAAAATAAGTGACCTGAAATATTTAGTTATTTATACCAAATGGCAGGCGTCTTGATGGTTATCATTAGCCCTTTAGCCGACTTCAGGCCTCACAGAGGGGAAGGAACATCAAATTGAAAAAAAGTCGAGAGGGGGGGAGACAGAAGAGTGTTTCAAAGATGTAAGAGACAAACACAAAGGTAGATGAAAGGTGAGGTGAGTACTATGGTCGAATATGACATATAGTGAGGTGAAGATAGTTTGAAGTGAGAAGTCAACTGTCAATTAATAGACTTTTTTGTCGTATGAATATACGTTGTCCAGGGTGCACCACGTGGAGGTAAGTCTATTGCGCACCCCGTGACCGAAATATAAATGACTTGCTACTTGAAATCAGTTATATCAATAGCGCCGGAGGAAAGTATTGATTTGATGGCCTGAGTTTTTCTGGTAGGTGCGATAGCAGTTATTTATGAATGAAATCAAATGGAATTAATGGAGAGAATTTTTTAAATTTTAAAATCAAGAAAAATACTTTACCCAATGCAACTATTCATTGAGATCAAGTTTTAATTTTTGCCCTATTTATAATTAATATCATTACTGGCAGGCCATGAGTTGGCTAGTGAATTGCTAAGAGATATTTTAAAATGGTATTGTTCAATATCCAAATCATCCAATTGTGTAATAAGCTCTACACAAAGCTCACAGATACTCAGTGGACACAATATGATATATAATAAAATAATGGGTAAAGGTAGTCCTTGGAGAAAAAATGGATATAGAAAATCTAAGTTATAACTTAGTAAGCTTAGTAAACATCACTCCCAACTCAATCTCCTAAATTTGCCGACTTTCTTGCCCGTTTGTAATGATGCTTCTCCGCAATAAAGGTTGTATTTCTACAATTCCATGATTAGTTACTGATGAGCAGTGTGATTAAATGGGTTGAAATTGAATACATTAGAGGGCCAATTATGTGGTTTCTTTTTATATAGCTGCATTTTAGCAAGAAAAACAGGACGAAATGTACTTTTAAAAATTTAGCACTACCATAACTTTTGAGTCCGTATGAATTCTAGCTTCCATAAAATCTGCTTAGTAGTCATATTCTCAAAACATTTTATTCCTTATCTCTTAATTAGGCATTGGTGCGGTTAGTCTCTTGTTTTAATTAAATTAACAACAAACACCCACTTAAGCTCACTTTCATTAAAATTTTTACTTCCATCCCCCCCTCCTCATGACAGAAAACTCATTTTACTGGAAATGGATTTATTATTTGTCTAAAATTCCTTAAATATGTCAATTTTCGCCCGTATCTCCGCTGGGAAAGCAATAGGATTAATGTAGAAAAACGCATTATTAATAGTAATAGGTTTTTAACGGTCTTTCAACTAATTATTGATTTTTCAAGTCAATAGTACATGTACCATAAGCAACGTTGCATTTCCTACCCTTTCAAGCTATTCTTGGGTAATATGAGAATTAGTATTTTTCCTGAACAGACTGTTCTCTCGCCTAACAAGCGCTATCTTAACCAGAAATTTTAAACGTCTTTTGCATTTTAGTTGTAGGCGGTTATTATAATGATAGATCACCTAATTAGTGGGAGAAAGTAGCAATTTGGTGACAAATATTCCAATGAATAAATCTGTCATGTATTCGAGACTCTTAAAGAGGCTTCTAGAAAAGGGTACAGATTCGAAAGCAATTTAGAGTAGCGAATAAATTCCGACAGATAATATTTTTTTGCGAGCTGGGAGAAATGACTCGCACCTGTCTTGATAGAGGGAACATATCAAAGATGGGTAGATTGCTGAATAGACAAATCTGGAAGAATATTAATTTGCATTGAAGTCTAATTCAAATATGCTAAATGGAGAGTAAATAGGATATAATGGTATAATTGGCTATTAAGATTAATTAATTTGGTAAAAATTTACTCAGAAATTAGACAAACTAATTTCAATATTATAACTTTGGAACATTTCATAATGAATGGTCTAACTATGACCATAAATTAAAGAGTGTAAAATCTGAATTTACCTTTCAATAAGAATGCTACCGTCGAGACATTGTAACTTCGAGAAAATATATCTGCACACTTTTTAATATTCATAATTAAATATAAGGCAATATTATTACAATTTAAATTGTGGAAAGCTCCAATGATCTTTCAGCAGAAGGTTCGTTGAGCAATAAAGGATGTGGGCTTGAAAATATTCAAATTTATTTATTTCAAATGGCAGGCGTTTTGATAGTAATCATTGGCTCTTTAGCTGACTTCGGGCTTCAAAGAGAGGAATAGGAACGTCAAAGTCGAGAGGAGGAACAGTAGAGCGATCTACAAATGTAATGGAAACAGACAGACTTGAAGGCAGAGAAAAGGCATGATTGGTACTGTAGAAGTAGTCGAATATAACATACAGTTGAGTCACGGTAGTTTGAAGTCAGAAGTCAACTGCCAGTTAAAAGAGTTTTTGCCGCATGAGTATATGTTGCGCAGAGTGGACCACGTTGAGGTAAGTCTATCGCACATCCAATATTTCAAATTCAATTAACATTATCCGAGAACCTTACTCATATTTATCTTTGTAATCGAGGTGTGTGCAATAGACTTACCTTCATGTGGGGCACCCTGGGCAACGTACACTCATACGGCAAAAAAGTCTATAAACCGGCAGTTGACTTCTGACTTTAAACTACCATCACCCCACTGTATGTCGTATTCGACTATTTCCACAGTACTCACTTCACCTTTTTTCTACCTTTGTGTCTGTCTCTTTTACATCTGTGAAACACTCTTCTGTTCCCCCTTCTCGACATTTTTTCACTTTGATGTTCTTTTCCCTCTATGTCAACTTTTTCTCACTTTGATGTTCCTCCTCCCTGTGAAAAGAAGTCAACTAAAGAGCTAATGATAACTATCAAAACGCCTACCATTTAGTATGAATCTTTGAAATCGATTTTTACAGTATTTACTAATTTAGTCGTGTTGTTATTTAAGAATTTTTGGCCCAGCAAATCTTACTTACTTTTTTTCCCCTATAGATAAAAAAGCAAGATAATTTAATAACATACAGCGATTGTGACCACGCCTATTTCAACTCTTCCGGGTTACTTTAGGTCTATATTCCCAATATTATACCAGAGGGTCTACGAGAATTAAGTCTATCAATATTCTCACCTTTTATCACACGTGACTATGTATAAAATTCCTACAGAATGGTAGTTCTGCCTCACACCTCAATTTATCACTCGAAGCTCAATGAGCCCCTAGCGAACCACGATCAAGTAAATTGCCTTACTCAAGTTATACCAAATGCAGAAAAGCAGAGGCGGTTAATTGACAGAGTCAGTGTGTATTGAGTAATTAAGTGCTGGACATTGTCAGAATGAGGGTTCTTATTTACACTTGCTGATTATGAAAGCGCCCTAGTTTGAATGATGCACTACGATTCAGCGACTTTGCATTGAAACGCCAATTAATTTTTGAGCTCCTCTTTTGTTTTCCATAAAAGCTCAACAATTCAATTCTCTTCACCGTGATGAGCGGTGATGTGGTAAAGAAGCTAGAAGGTTAATAACTTAGCGAGAGCTTAACAGCCACTTAAATAAACTGTCAATATAAACCTACTTATTGGGTGGGCAACTAAGTCATTGCCGTTTTTGTTGACAGATTCACTCTATACTTTCTTTTGTTTTGTTAACGTGGCCAGAGCATCTAACCTATATTTTTTCTTACTCTATGGGCTTCTAGGTTAATTAGTAAAAATTTTTTTTGTTTAGTTCTTTAGTTTTGTTTTATCCCAATTTAAAAATGAAAGAACAGGACGTGCACTTCCGACACATTTTATTGGTTTACTTCCGAAAAGCCATGAACGCATCGCAAGCACAAAAGAAGTTATGTGCCGTATATGGAGATGAAGCCTTAAAAGAAAGGCAGTGTCGAAATTGGTTTGAAAGATTTCGTTCCGGTGATTTTTCACTGAAAAATTCACAACGATCTGGCAGCCCAGTCGAAGTGGATGAAACCCATACCAAGGCCATTATCGATTCAAATCGTAACAGCACAGCACAACACGAGATATTGCAGAGAAGCTCAATGTGTCGCATACATGCATTGAAAAAAAATTATAAACCCTTGGTTATGTCAAGAAACTTGATTTATGGATCCCTCATCAGTTAAAGGAAATTCATTTGACGCAACGGATTAGCATCTGTGATTCGCCGCTACTGAAACACAATGAGAATGATCCATTTCTGAAGAACCTAGTTACTGGCGACGAAAAGTGGATAGTTTATAACAATGTTACTCGCAAGAGATCATGGGTGAAGCAAGATCAACCAGCCCAAACAGTATCAAAAGCAGAGATTCACCAAAAAAAGATTATGCTGTCAGTCTGGTGGGATCACAAGGGAATTTTGTATTTTGAACTCATGCCGCAGAACCAAACGATAAATTCAAATGTGTATGTTGAAGAACTCGAAAAACTGAAGGATGCAATTGAAGATAAGCGGCTGGCATTATCAAATCGGCGGAAGGGTGTTGTTTTCCATCATGATAACGCAAGGCCCCACACATCTTTGGTTACTCGGCAAAAATTATTGGAACTGGGTTGGGATGTTTTGTCACACCCACCATATAGCCCTGACCTTGCGCCTTCGGATTACCATTTGTTTCGTTCCATGCAAAACTCTTTAAATGGTAAAATTTGTAACAACGCGGATGATGTCGGATCACACCTAATTCAGTTTTTTAATAGCAAAGACCAGACATTTTACGAACGGGGAATTTTTGCTCTGGCAGAACGATGGAAAAAGGTCATCGAGAAGAACGGCCAATATCTAATTGAATAAAGTTATATTTTTAAACAAAAATTCCGAATTTGCCTTCTTAATTGAAATCGGCAATGACTTAGTTGCCAACCAACGCTATCTAAAAATTACAGAGATGCTATATATTTATGAAGTAGTTATTAATTGAGTACATTTATTTTTTTATTCTCTCAAGAAGAATCTTTTATACATTTGTGCATTTAATTTGCTTGACTTCTTTATCCAGGTTTTAAATTCAGAAGAGTATTGAAAATAATCAATAATAATTGCAGTAGATCCGGCGGCGAAAATGTGAAGTTTTTATGATAGGTTGATTTAAATATCCATTTATGCCTATTAATCCTGTGAGATTATTCTGCCAGGCCCTTCCCCTTTGCCCACCATATTCTGTTACTTCCACGCTATAAAATTCGCAATAATTGAGGGTCGTCATGCGTTGTTACACAATTTCGGACAAAAAAACCAATAATCAATAGACTCTTTTAATCAATTGGATTAGATATTCATGACAATATCGGAAACAAATATAATATCTTATTGAAAATTTGTATAAATCGCTACTTAATAAGCTCCTCGTTGGCAGTGTTAGAAGAAAATAATACTGATTGAAAAAGGAACCGCCTTTCTCCAACTAGCCAGGAATGGAGGCTTAAAAAGGATTGACTAGCTTCAAAATAATTAATATACAGCCATTGGTCTATCCCTTAATGGAGAGTAGAAAAGTGCATCCCACGTATGAAATGGCAAAGTCAAACTAAGTAAATATATGATGAGGATTGAAAAGTATCTGTATTAAAGAAAGAAATCCAATTGGCTACTAGTAATCACTCAAAAGGAAAACAAAACTTCATGCTAGACGGATTCACGAGTAGGAATGTTGCACACCCCCACCTTTTTCACTGAGTTAATTTTAAAGGGTTTGTAAGCTTAGACTGGGAGGTATTGTATAACTAAATTTACTAAAATTACAAACTTCTGTTTTGTAACATTTTTTCCCCAAAATTCAACTCCACTTCACTTATTATTCAAGTAATTGTCTACTCCAAGAAGTTTAAATGAAAATTAATTGATGATTCTCCATTATCATGACTGATGGATTCATTTAAAACAAATGATGGCCAACTATCTGCCATACTCGTTTATTTTTTAAACGCCTCAGTTGAATGACTGTTTGGATTTTGTCATTTAGAGAAACTGTTTCTGCTTATTTGGGCTATCCTTTTGAATCCTCGAAGTTATCGAAGCAGTGATATTTTGATAAGAGTTGCCGTACACGAGTAGATCTTTCCGCTCAAAATTGAAATTACCTTAATCTTAAACCCATGACTATAAAGTTGGGGATCTTTTAACTCCCAATAAGGCTTCACCAGCCTTTCAACCCAAAGTCACAGCAGAAAAGGCAATTGTGTTTTGATTAAGGCAAATATTACAATGAAAAGACGATCTAAATTGAGTTTTTCAAAATGAATGACACAATTTAAATGAATAGTTGGCAGACAATTAAACTTATGATGATCAGGAGAGGTTGCAGCCGATTGGCTAAGGTTTTCTTGTGGAAAGCATATTCTAATTACTTATGAAAGATTTCACCTGTTTCGGAGTTGATACACAAACCTTTAAAACTCTAATCAGATGAGCATGGTAGATAGAATAGATTATTATGCTTACCCTTCCATTTTACTCCTACTAGGGCGGGATACGATTTCTAAGGACGTATATTAGATGAGTGCTCAATATCAGCCTATTTGTATTTCAGCATTTTTTAATCCAGCAGTAATTCTCAAAGGCAGGTAAATTCATCCTGACTGTTTCCTTTTAACTACAAGCAAAACTCTCAGTAAAATTGGATCATTTAAAGTTGAAATAAACCAACAATTCAATGCAATCCATTTTACAAAGAAGCCTTATATGTTTTAGTGGTTCTGAACACTAGAAAAGAAACGATGGAAGAGATGTTTATCGTAACCATGTCCCAGCTCCCAATACTATGATTACCAACAAATATTTTCGCAATGGAGTTTGACGAGTTCAATTAATTTTCGCGCCAACTGGTACTGATTTAAAGCTATTTGGCTGCTTTGTATGCTACTCGAAGCTTTATTAGATCAACACAACTGCAAGATGAAACTACTACAAAATAGAGCGAAAAATTAGATGAATTATGGTTAAGAAATATCTGACTAACTTCAGATAATATTTCTAGGACTGTAAATTCCAAAGACAGATTAATCAAAATTACTTGTTATTCTTTACCTTCAAATCTTCTGCAGCCTAATTGATTTTGCTGACAAGGAATTTAAAAAGTTGATTTACATCTCTTTTTGAAAGTTATATATTTTACGATAGACCTACCTCCACCTGGTGCACCCTGGGCAACGTATACTCATACGGCAAAACTGTCTATAAACCGGCAGTTGACTTCTGACTTTAACTACCATCACCCCACTGTATGTCATATTCGACTATTTCCACAGTACTCACCTCACCATTTTTCTGCCTTTGTGTCTGTCTCTTTTACATCTTTGAAACACTCTTCTGTTCCCCTCCCTCTCGAATTTTTCCCACTTTGATGTTTCTTTCCCTCTGTGAAGCCCAAAGTCGGCTAAAGTGCTAATGATAACTATCAAAACGTCTGCCATTTGAAATAAATAAATATATTTTTTATTTGTTCAATGTGAGTAACTATACATTTACAGTATTTTAAGGAGCTAATGAGTGTAAGGCAAAAATAGACTTCTCCAGATTAAGGAAATATTTAATCTTAATTGTTTTGATTTAGATGAGATCAATATACACTCCTGATGGCTCCATACCTTAGCACTCCGCGAATAAAAGTTTGGCGAGTTCCGTTCATTTTAATGATCTCAATTTCTTATCACCACAAATACCCACTGTTTTAGTCCATTAATCTGAGCTGACTATTCACAGTCTTTAGATGTAATGAGGGAAAACGCTGTAAATATTANGGGGGGTTGGGTGGAGGGTCAAAGAGAAGATTTTAGCCATGAAGTTCAGGAGGCCAAAATTACCCAATCAACTCTCAAAGATTAAGGGTTGTTGCTTGGATCCGTGATAAACAAACCAGAGAGTTTGTTTCCCGGTCGTTCAGCAGCCTTACAAATACGAGCAGATTGAGAGTATTGGCGGAACTGCAGGCAAGAACTCGATGAAAAGAAGAGTACGATTGAGTGACACTAAACGCTTTGATGGTTGGGTTTTAAAGATTTGACTTATTTAACCAATTAGCGGTTAGTACATTGCAGTTTACTATGCTTTCTGCAAAATAAGAAATGCCTATGACAACTTAATTCGAGTATGAATAAGAAAGACCGATAATGCACGCCAAGTTAGATTGAAATAAGATAATCTTCAATTGTCAGACCTGATAGATTTGACCTAAACCCGGTTAGATGGAAATGTGTGTCACAAAACTAACAGATATTGAGAATTAAACGCTGTGAGATGGCTAAAAACAACCCTTTAGTGAAAATGCTGATCGGTGCCAAAAGACTACCAATAGCCTGTAGCCCATGGAAACTGAATTTATTAAACTAACTTATAATATTGAGAATCTGTTGGGATTAGCTTAGTAGCATGTCTGAAAACTGTGGTGTGCCCAGTTTGAAATAGTTTGAAAGTAGCGACCATAGTGACAGGCAAATCTAGTTCTCTTAACAAATCAATGGCCCTGTTGTTTAAAATGAGGTAACCCTACTCATCGTTTCCTTTTAAATTATTAATTTCAAAGTCCCCAGACTACTTGCTGCAACCGTGTTCAGCTTGATATACGTATATTTCCATATTCAAGTGGACACAAAGTATTTTAAGGCATACTGGCAGACGTCTCGTTTCTCTGTTCATCTCGTGTCAACTGCAAATAAATTGTATTTTATTCCTCTTGGCTTCAGCTTACTTAAATGCTCAAGTAAGAATTTTCTTTTGCTTAATCATAATGCGAGGTCTTTACTTGTTGGCAAGATTCACAGGCATTGAGCAAAATATAGAAAAATTAGATTTCGATGAATAACTTAACACTGAAAACGAGTATGCATACTGGTATGAACAGCCAAGATATATATTCTTCTTGAGGGGTGTGCGATAGACTTACCTCCTCGTGGTTCACCCTGGGCAACGTATATTCATGCGGCAAAAGGTCTATTAACTGGCAGTTGACTTCTCACTTCAAACTACCACCACCTCACTCAATGCCATATTCGACTGTTTCACAGTACTCACCTCACCTTTTTCTACCTTTGTGTTTGTCTCTTACATCTTTGAAACACTCTTCTGTTCCCCTCCCTCTCGAATTTTTCCCACTTTGATGTTTCTTTCCCTCTGTGAAGCCCAAAGTCGGCTAAAGTGCTAATGATAACTATCAAAACGTCTGCCATTTGAAATAAATAAATATATTTTTTATTTGTTCAATGTGAGTAACTATACATTTACAGTATTTTAAGGAGCTAATGAGTGTAAGGCAAAAATAGACTTCTCCAGATTAAGGAAATATTTAATCTTAATTGTTTTGATTTAGATGAGATCAATATACACTCCTGATGGCTCCATACCTTAGCACTCCGCGAATAAAAGTTTGGCGAGTTCCGTTCATTTTAATGATCTCAATTTCTTATCACCACAAATACCCACTGTTTTAGTCCATTAATCTGAGCTGACTATTCACAGTCTTTAGATGTAATGAGGGAAAACGCTGTAAATATTAGAAAGCGTCACCTTATAATCTTTTCTCATTTTTTACCAATCAATAAACTTTCCTTCCAATTTTTCTCCTTCATATAGCTTAGCTTGCTCTCAATAAATTAAAAGTTTCTCGGTTCCCGTATGCCACTCATTGTGGCCTTTTCTTTGCCATAAATTTCTATGTGATTGATTTAAAAGTATAGATATCTGCTATGGTTGGCATTCTGAATAAAATGCGTTGAATATTAGAATTACGCTAACAGGTCAAGGGGGTTCCAAAGTCAAATATAAAAAATCACCATCAGAACCTTCAGGAGTTGCAAGATGTAGATCAAGAATCAAGGCATCTGAAGGTGACAACTCTCATTAATGAGCAATAAAAGCAGCTCAATAAAATTGAAATCCTCGATGTCTTACCCTCATTGCCCACTTACTACTGAACGATTTGATCACATTTTAAAATTTCAATTTCAATATAGAATTTCTTGATTCGCTTCGTAGACGCATGCATGAATGGCTATTAATTAATTTTACCACCTGTCTTTTTGCAGGGATTTGGGTAACGTGATAAAGCATTTAAGTAATATTTCTTTCCCAGAGAAATTTCCTTTGTCCAGGTGTTCTTTGCGACTAAGCAGGTGAAATGAATTCAATTTCTTCTTGATTTACACATAATAAAGAAAAATGTTTTTTTCATTAAAAAATCGATTTTTGGAGTAACTGACCCATTTCATGTAGCATACAAGCTTACTTCCTTCCCGATTGCCAATTCTGATTCATGTATTTGAGCTGGTGCGAAAATGTAGCTCGATTAATCCGTGAATAGGAGTTTTGTAAACAGCAATTGGTGAATGAACTGTAGTGGAATCATAAAAGGCACACATTATCTTCCATCAAATTATTGGTGCGTGTATTATGTTTTATTTGTCTTTCCATGTATGCTTTACCGATTCCATAAAATTGCTTTTCAACATAAAGCTCTGGGGATCTGTGGGGTGTGGAAGGAGGGGGGTGGGGGGGGGGAGTAGCTAAAAAGGAGAATTGTTTATTTTCATGACATCATGATTCTACAGCTCAATATACTCTCATCATTCATATAATTACAATGCAAGGCTACTCTACACTGCTTTAATGGCAATAAGTCAGGCCGTCAACGCTATACCTTTGTCACCACTAGTTATTATTAAACTTTGTCTGAGACTTGTAGATTTAACTAGCAAAGACTCAAAATGAGTAAGCGTTATCTCAAAATATGAGCAAATTTCAATGCCTCCGAAACTACGTGAGGCTGTATTTGTAATGTGATTGGTTGTATTTTGAAGACAAATCATAATGCATAAGACCAATAGCTCTGTGGCTTTGACATTTGTGCATCGTTCATTTATTGCATTCACTCTCGCTCTCCTGTCTACAAACCGAATTGGTTCGATTAAAAAATTTTTTAATGCTCTTAAATATTTCATTAAAAACGTATGAATTAATAGAAGATCATGCCATTAAGCCGCGTTAACCAAGGAAGAAATCAACCGAATTTCATTTGGGTCTTGTATTAAAAAATGAGCTGGTGAATTTCATAGATGATATTTATCATAGGCCCTTTAGTTGACTTCGGAATTCACAGAGGTGAGGAACAGACAGTCACAAAAGGTGGAGAGGGGGGAACACAAGAATGATTCACAGAATGGGGTCAGGGTAGTTTGTGGTCAGATGTCAACTGCCGGTTTATAGACTGTTTTGCCTTATGAGTATTCGTTGCCCAGGATGTACCACGGAGGGGGGGGGGTTAGTTAATCGCACACCCTCCTCATTATTCGAATAAAATTCAGATTGTTTGATTCCTATTTTCATATGCTGTTAAATATGTTTCTTGATGTAATCAATGCGCATCATTCAAAACGTATCGAACAGTCAGTCTAATTTAAACTTTATATATCAATTTAAGCCCAATATCAGGTTATGATATTTTCATAGCAGCCATAGCAGGCATTTTAATTATATTATTTTGATGGCTCACTCAGAAAATCAACAGTGTCATAAATTGATGTATATGCCCCCTCCCTTTTTTCAAATCAAAGAGCTTATTATTACGAAGTTTCCAATAATCGATCCGGGTGCAAATTATCTAGAGGTGTTGATTTGCTCAAATATGATTATTTAAAAATGCACCCCTTAAATGGCGTCTTCAAACGTCACACTAAACCAACTATAATTTCGTGAAAATTAATTTTTTATCATAATAAAACGTCGAGTTTTTTTCACTGGATACTCGTTTCGAAATGAATAGATATTAATTATTTATTTTGCGCATAGATTACTGAAATGAGCCCGTTAGTATTCAAAGAATATGTGACTCAGTTATTTCCCCCACTTTCACACTATCAAGAGTTTGCTCATATTGATGATCATTCGTAATTGTAATAATTTTGCTTTTACTTAGCAAATTAATAAAATATCACACGTATTCAAAAAAATCTTTCTCATAAGGCAGCAAATATTCAAGTTCGTTTATAATGATACTTAAGCCCTTAGCTTTAAATAGCCTGATAATTCATTTTCACATCACTTTCCATGTTATTAGCCTTTGATAATTGTAGATGGTACCTAGCAACGTAAAGCTAGTAAAAACTAAAGCATCACAAGGAAATCACGTCAAGCGAACGTCCTAATTTAGACTTATTCTCGGTTCCAATTTTCTTCTTCTCGATCATAAACGTTAAAAGAGCGTTGACAGAAACTGTCCACATAGGTAAAAAGCATATTAATAGACCAAGACTTGGTTCACTTTTTCCCTGTTCATTTATTTCTAATCTGTGCGCTCTAACAAGGAGACTTGTTAACTAGTAAAAGAAGAAACAACGAGGAATTGGACGTGCTTGCGAAAGGTTTCCTTTAAATCACTCTCTCATCAGACCTTTTAACAGCGTTTAATGGTGCGATGAAGAGGGAGAGAAGAAGTAAAAAATACTGGAAGTATTTTTGTTTGCAATTTTCTCTTCAACAAGAATATTTATTCATTGATCAGCTTTGGTTAAAATTATGCTTTTATTTTTTTCTCTATCATAAACGCCTTTTGGAAAAAATAAAGTAAATAAAAACAGAAAAGTAAATTTTAAGTGATGTTCCGGAATTTATTAAAAACGATATTTTCCATGATTAAAGTTCCCTATTAGCAAATAAAAATTGCTTTGTTATCCGAGTTCGTAATTTAATTAAATGCATAAGAAATATTTTGCCTCAGATATTACCAGAGAACGATCTGAATGAAGAAAATCAGCGACATGGGCAAATCAGCTATGAAAGTAGGTGTGATCGAGTGAAGCCAGTGTATCTAAAATCTTGCTTCTCTGTAATCATACATACATTTATTTGTCCACTTTTTCATATCGAAGTCGAACATACTACTTAAAAATCCGAAATTACATTGTTACCACCCATCGGTTCCCAAGCCCTTTCATGTCAAACATTTTCAACTCCTTTTCAATGTTAGATTAGTTAAACTAATGTATTAAAGATGTTTTTTAAGTAAATCTGAAATTAAAAAAGTTTTAACGACTTGTCATTCATAAATTTCATGTTGACATATTGTGGAAAGAAAATTATATATGCTTAAAACACTCATTTTCTTAAAATTTTCCTCCAGATAATTTTTTTTGCATTTCAGTCTATATTTGTAAATAATTATTAAAAAATGATAATAATAATATTTATGACCCAAAATCGTCTTATTCAATTATTTGTTTATTTGGAAACTACTTTCAAGTAATTGTGCTCCATTTGTAACAGCAGTCTAAGGAAATATCTTCCATTTCCGTTCATTAAATGGCTCATGCCAGTTGCTAAAAATAACGACAATATTATTAACACGCCAATTCCTCTATAATCGTTCTTGATCTCTATGGTAACTGCCATAAAATGCATCATTTATCTCCCCTCCCCTTTCCCCCACCCCCACCCTCCCCACTTAAACACTGCAAAGAGATTACTACTTGACCTGGAAACAACTATAAAAGAAACCAGGGCAGATTGATGAACCTAATTGAGCACTTCTCATTCCAAAGTGTTCTCTGTTAATGCATGGAATTCGAAAAGTGCTTAGAGAGTGAGTTTGCCGAAGCGTCTTTGCTGTCACGAGGTTGAAAAGGATGAAACACTCCCATCCTTCTCCTCTATCCTTTTCTAGCCAAAATGGGAAAAAATGTGTTTAAATATTTGAATTATCTGTTTATTTAGTCAGAGTAAATATTTCTTCATTTGAACAGCAATTTATCTTCAACTAGTAAGTATTAGGTAAACATTTTAGTTTCATATGTGTTCATATGAAAATTTATTCTCTCTGTGAAGCCCGAAGTCAGCTAAATGGTTAATGATAGCTATCAAAACGCCTGGCATTTGAAATAAATATTCTGCATATTCACAATTATTCACAATTGAAGCGTATTTCATTCAGAGATGGTTATCATTACCCCTTTAGTTGACTTCAGGCTTCACAGAGGGGAAGGAACATCAAATTGAGAAAAGTCGAGAGGGGGGAACAGAAGAGTGTTTTAAAGATGTAAGAGACAAACACAAAGGTAGAACAAAGGTGAGGTGAATACTGTGGAAATAGTCGAATATGGCATAGAGTGAGGTGATGGTAGTTTGAAGTGAGAAGTCAACTGCCAGTTAATAGACTTTTTTGTCGTATGA